>JAPYZI010003372.1:0-18116 GCA_030523105.1 Ophioninae sp. A BG-2022a | reverse complement strand
TTTTGCTCGTGTGGAGCGTGGCGAACTTATTGTTCTTATCCCTTGTTGGGAAGCGAAGTTCGTGTGGAACTTGCTTTCTGTTTTTCGTATGGAAAAAAACAGATTTTTAAATTTTTAAATTATTTTTACCTGTGTCCTCATCCGTACGATGATCCTCGCGTTTCTGCGAAACAAAATTCTCAATGAGTTTTGTGAGGTTATCCAATTGTAACTTCATTTTTGCATTTCGGCGTCGTTTCTTGCGCCGCCTTTTTTCCGCTCTCTCGAAGGAGATCGAAAGTGTTTGCGTTTTTTATCTTTTCCCATCGTCGTCGTCCGTTTTCCAACAAATTTCGTAGATAAAATGTTGACTGAGATTTTTCGTGTGTGAATTGACTGAGCACAACGAAACGATATGACGATCGAGACAGATGACGACACCACCAGGCAAGTGCCAAGGGGGGGACCTTTAAAATTCTCTAAATGTTGTGGATATGAGCATAGCTGACGCTACTACACTTAATCATCGAGAACGAGACGTCGTAGCATAATAACAGCTGTCAATACACCTGTCAAACTGGCCGGACAAGCGAGAGAAATGCCTAGCTACTTCACTCGTTGCCTGTTACGTGTCTCGAGCACATACTCGCCACTTGAGTGGTGTCGTCGCTAACGGCTGACGGCAGCCCTATAAGAATCATTCAAACTCAAAAATTTATTTTATTTGAAAACTATTTGATGAAAAAAAAGCTTTTGCAGTTTTTATCGTGGTGCCCCCCGAGACCCGCCAGTGCCGGGTGTGTCACTTATTATGAAACACCATGGATATTATTCTTGCTCCATCCGTATCTAGGGCATAATGAAGTTTAGTCGATCAATCAATCAATCTCTCGGTCTCTCTCTCTCTGAAATTAAACTCTGCTGAGACACAACTAATAATGAGTGGCATGTATCGCCATCCAGCTCAACTAAAGCCTATCCCAGCACCGCTAATTTAAGTGGAATAAAATACGATATCATGGTCCCAAACAAACTCAGTTACCTGCCTGGGAGTTTGGCTGAGGAGTCCTCTTTCCTGACAGGAACATGTTAGTAGAATCAGGAAAATAAAATCTACTTTCAACCCGCTTAAATTGTGCCGTGAATTGATGCCTGCGGGCGGCCGCAAAATGCTAGTGGCGTTTCACAAGTTACCGCATATCGATGGTGTAGCTTACTTTTCACTGATATAACAGACGAGCAGAACTTAAAATTGCAACGGGCGCTAAATATCGGCATCCGTTTGATTTCTGGTGTAAAGCGGCATATGCACATTATGCAATATTACTTCTTATTAGGGTGGTTGAAAGTAGCTGATCAACATAAACTGCAATTACAGAAGTCATTTACGAACGGTCAATTTATTTCTAGGCCTTTTGTATAACAGCGACGTATTTATGGAACTCCATTGGCAACAACCTAAGGCGTTGTAGCTTTCCTTACAGATTTATACGTTGTGACATTGCGTCACAAGAATTACGCCGAGGGTGCGACGGAGGACGTCCAAAATCGATCCTCGTCACGGCATAATTAGGCAATAAGAACCCGAAAGTTGTAGCGCGCTAGGCGAAACACTCGGAAAAGACGCATTCGACCGTGATACACCGTCTTTCCCGTTTCCTCCCCCCCACACGGCACGCGCGAGCCGCCCGGATTAGGATATCGGCCATCACTCAAGGAATCCGTGGCGCCACCCTTCGAATCTTGGCCAGAAGACGACGATCCGGTCGCGGCGAGTTCGGTCGCGGCGAGGCAATAATGAAGAGTCCTCGCTATCGATCGGAATTTGTCCATCGATCGATGGCGAGAGATCACCGGGGAAACCATGTGGCGGCGTCTCGTTATCGGAAAATGGGACGAGGACCCCGCTCTTGCTAGAAATTCGGACGAGCACGAGGACCCGGCCGGCACCGTCAATCATTGACCATTGGAAGTCCTCAGTGGGTGGATTTGGTCGCCGTTTTAAAGGACGAACCAGCGAACAACAAATTCCGAGTGAGTACCTTCGCTCTCTTTTGTCGCGAAGAGTGGTCGCTGGTCGACAACCGTGTGTCTTCCTTCCCTCATTCCGTGCGTGTTCGCCGTCGTTCGTCCGCGTCGCGGGAAATAAAGTGCGCGTACTTTTTTTAAAGAGTGGATAATTGAAGATTGCGTTTTCGGTAAAATCGCGCAACATGCCGTGACGAGTGCCCGCGTTCCCTCCGAATTTCGCGAGCCGCCAAATCGACCTTTCCCGATCGCGTTCGGTCGACGGTTTCACCGCGATCGCCGCGTGGTCGGAGTCCCCCCCCCCTCCCGAATGAGAGTGTTTTTTTTCTTTTGCGGTTACGGACATTAGCGTTTCCTTTGTGTGTGCATCGAGTGAAAGATTTTCCCATTGCATAATTTGGATTTTCGGTCGATGAATGCGGGAGTTCGGGTGAACCAGTTTGTCCCGACACCCCGAGTTCTCCCCCCTTTTTTTTGTCTTTCTTCCTTAGGGGGAAATCGACTAGTCGCGCATTACAAATTTTCGTTCGATTTCCTTCGTTTAAACTTGCCTGTAATCAGGCTGGCGCCTAACATATGATAATTCGAGTTGTTCTTTTCGTTTTTGTGTAAACGAAAGAACAGGTCGGATATTTGCAGGGACTTCCGCGCGTCGGCTTCCCGTATCCCCTTATTTGGTTAAGCTCTTTATTTTTATTATTAGTTATTAAATATGGTTCTTTTTCATTTTTTATTTTGTTTTTTTTTCTCTGGAGTTTGCCCTCTGTCTTTCCGATCTCAATTATTGTAGTCTAATGTATTTCTATCTTACGGTTGAGCTGAAAACTATCGCAAAAGGTAATTAAAATTTGTATTAGTTAACTGATCCGTTGGCCGCGCGTGCTGAGGAGCGGACACTGGCTAGCAGTTCTGGAGGTTCCGGGTTCAAACACCGGTAGCGGACGAGATATTTTCTTAAAAATTTTTCGATGAAACGCTCGGTCCACGATCGAGAGGCAAATTTGGTACCGTGCCTTGGTAAACTTGGTAACTTGGTCCTGGTAGGAGAAAACAAGGTGGGGGGAAACAGGAGGCAATAAGGTGGGAGGAAACAGGAAACCGGGGTGGAACAACTAATAAAACGTATTTGCATTAGTTTTATTTGGTACCTAAAACGTGACGTGCATATCACGCCATATCGGCATCGTTTACATGGTGTATCCGTCGAAAATAGACGGTTTAGGAATTGCAACATACCGTATATTACACTTGTATTCTATATTCGCGATCTATTCATGCTCAACGACAATTCTACCGCAAGCTCAGCAAGACTACCAATATCCACATTCGTCATCCCTAATCATCGAACTGCAAAAAAGGATCGCTCTTTTATCTTATCAGCAGCTTACTTTCGGCATTCTTTAAGAGCGGGGTAAAGTACTTAATTGTTTTTTTTTAAATTAAAAAAAAAATTTTAATGAATGCGTAATATCTCAAGAATATTGTGTTTTAATTTCAAGTCGATCGGAGTAAAATTGACGATGTTATCAGTATTTGAGCGTCTATTACGCCATGCCGGGTTTTATACCTGGGCGGCAGCTGCGCGGCGCACTAGTGTATTTTTCGACCCCGAATAAATTCCAGTCTTAATCAACTTATTTGGAAAATCTCTCCAAACCCAGTCAGTGGCACCTCTACAATAGTGGAAATTGCAGCTTATGTAGCTGCATGTACTTACAATGAAGGTTCTTTCGCTTTGTTGCCCTTTATGGAAAAGATGCAAATCAGTACAGGGCCAAGTTCTCACGAATGGGCCCGAAAAGTTGACGATTTGCGAATTAGTAGAGCAGAGGAGAAAGCGGCTCACGGCAGTAAAGAAGAAAGAGTTTTGCGTAGACAAACGCAAAAAGATGCTCTCAATCATCTTGATGGAAGCTTTTTGCTCTACGGACCTGGGATCGACGACTTTGAGTGAGTATAAGAAAAGTATCGAGTTTAATTTTGAATTTCTCAAAAATCAAAGATAATTGAAAAATCTGAAAAAATTTATACGTATTCAGAAAAATGAACGAATCACGAAAAAAAATGGGTTGCGGGGAAATTTGTTGACTAATTCTTTTTCATTATTTTGTTAATAACATTTTGGAATTATTATTATGCAAAATTAATCTTTTGAGTACCTTTGATAGCATGAATTTTCTCAGATTTTTATGCAAATGAGAAGTTTTCTCAAACTTATGTGCAATGAGTGCTAAACGACCAAACTCTTCTGCGTTTTTCAAACTGTTTTTCTGAGACTTGTCATATTTGAAGTCCGTGTGCACGATAACTCAAAATCTACTGGACCAATCGTTTTAAAATTGTGCACAATACTTCTTCACATAATTCACCAGGTATTGTCGAGAGCTTTTTCGTTTTTTTTTTTTATAATTACTAATTTTTTAACAACAAATTAGCTGATTTGTTTTAGCAAAAATCGGGTTTTTATCTCCCAAGTGCTACGAAAAATCGAAAAATCAAGAAAAATAAATCCTCCCATGATGACTTGGAGAAACATCTTCTTTAACGAATACATTTTGATTTTTTTGTTTCAGATGATTCTGTTACGAGCTATGGTGCACACCGCAAACCAACTTTTTTTCGAGGCGCCTCCGGAGTTTAATTTTCACTCGCTCAATTTTGAATATTTTACAATGCAAATTTATGAGAATATTGTTCAAATGTTATTTTATTATATTTAAATTTTTCAATGAACGAACACTACCCGTTACGCAAAAAAAGAATCTTAAAATTATGCTTTTGTTCGGCAGAATAAACTTTACACCCCCCCCCCCCCCCCCCTTAACAGTCGCTATTAGAGAGTATACCACCGTTGCAATTTTTAAGGTACAATTGCAGCAGCATTGATTCTCTCTTGAAATTGAATCAAAGCTACTGCTGTAGATTCGTTCTGCCAGTCTGTTCCTAGACGTGTGTATGCTATATTTTACTATGATATTAACTGTATTGTTTCTCTACTGGTTCTGGATACTATAAGTGTAACTATGTAACTATTACTTTGTATTATCCTTTTCCTATACTGTATGTTAAACTTTTTATCTCTTTTTTCTTCCTCACCGGTACGCGCTGTTAGCGTTTTTACCTGACCTAGCTCTTCTGTCCCAATTCAAACTTGTCTCCACATTTCTTGCCTCGTCCGCCATCTTTCTTCCGCGTTCCGCCATATCTTTCTTCCCGTTCAATAGCTCACCAAAATCTAACCTCCATTGCGACCACAGCCGGCTTACGCTACACTATACTGAATTTGTCAAGGGGCAAAACTGTGCAAAACGGCCAGTGGAAAACTGGCCATTCCGCACAATTTGCATAGTTTTCGGCACAGTTTTGCACAGTTTTCGGCATAGACGGCACATGTATTTTTCTGATTTCTTGATGTACAGACTTTTTGTTAGAGTATAGTATACACCAAGGCGTCAGAAAAATCGACCTTCCGCTCATTGATTGATGCGCCAGCCAAAGCGGGGCTAAGCAGTCACCGACCCAAGTATCTCTCGATGCTGCTTAACTTCGGTGATCATCCGAGCCGCACTCCGACCACCCAGCCACTAGCGTTGGTAACTTTATATCTATACCTATCTTTGTTAAAATACAGTATGTCTACATTTTTACTCTACTATCGTTCCGATACCTGCGAATTAATTGTCATGTTAAGAACTATATCAGAAATTATTATTATATACTTTATGTGAGCATCTCACTATTACATGTAATACCATATCCTCATAGTTTACTAGGCCTAAACAGATATCGCCGCCGATGACGATGCCACCGCCACCAAGACCATGCCAGATGTTGCCAAATTATTTCAGCACTTGGTCAAGGACTAAACTCTTAACTACATATATAGAAGCTCACAATCCTTTCGATTCGATGCAATCAGCTTATAGGATGGGATACTCCTCTCAAATTCTCCTTGTCAAAGTTATTGACCATGTGAAGTCTGGGATTGATGCAGAAAAGCTTATCATATTAGTTTTTTCTGATTTTTGTGAGGCCTTTGACAAAGTTGTGCATGATCTTCTTATCGTAAAACTTCATAAGCTATGCTTTTCGCCTTCCGGATTTGAGATGGGTGCCGTCGTATCTCTCTGGTCTGTCCAAGGCTGTTATTGACGAGGATGGCGGATTTTCAGAGTGGGTGGACACAAATCTCGGAGTACCACTAGACTCTAATCTTGCCCCTTATTATTCTCCCTCTATATAATCGTAATTGCGATATCATTACGTTATTTGTTACGATGTATTCACGGATGATACTCAGATTTATCGTTATTATTTTCTCCATGAACTTCTAAATACCCCACTTTTATTTAATCATGATATATGTGCTATATGTGATTCCTCGATGCTAAACAAGTTACCACTCAATCTTGTAGAATCAAAAGTCATGATTCTAGGGCGCGATGCATGGATTAGCACGTTAAATCTATTGGGGTTACTGTTGGTCAAGGTCCGAACAGGATGCTCTATTTATACCTGATATACAAAATACTACGCATACCCAAAATAAAAAAGACACATAATTATAATAAATGTTTTATTGTATTTCGCGCCTCTATCTTCGAGATCAAAAGGAAGGTGATGGATCCTAAACAGACCCGTTAATCTCTAAACGTAATTTTGGAGCGTCCAAAAATAAGCAATTTTCGGGTGGAGGGAACTTTTTTAATAATGATTCTTTTTTTCTTCGGTAGGAGACCTTTTTTAAGACCTTCTTCGACTCTTACGACAAGATCTTTATGAACTACTGGAGCCAAAGTTCTTTTTGGTATCAATCTATCACCAATGACCTGCAAACCTCAGGTCAGGATTTTCCGTTATTCCTTTCAGTCAAGTTCTGAGGATTTTGGTCTGTATGAAATTCTGGTTGTGGCTGAATTTCTCGGTCATCATCTTTGTTTCACGATCTCACGTAAGTGAGAGCGTTATTTTCGTTTATGGTTTCGTCAGAAATGCTTTGATATCCATACTCACAGGTATTGGAGGACTCGTCGTCCTGACGATGCTTTCCTTTTGACTTTCGGAGGTTTTCGTAATCTCGTTGTCTACTGGATGATGCTCATCTTTTTCTGATGCAATTTCCTAATGACGACAAGATAATAAATAACCGCGATTTTTGGCATAAACATCTTTCAACCTGTTCGCACATTTACGATGTCTTTTTTTTTTATCAGTTTAGAGGAAAAACAAAAGCCTGAGGAGAAGGCTCCCTCGATTTTTTTTCACGACCCGGTTGGACCGTGACCTGAGTCAAAGGAAATCCGTCGTCATATAAAAGAATTCAGCCAGAATTCCGCGTGTAGATTCATTATAAGGGATGTGCGTTGATGAAAAAAAAACAATCGACTTGCAAGGCATCGTTTTTGTCTTTCTCTCTTTCCTTCTTGATGACTTCGCGGTCTGGTTGCAGACCAGACCACGAGTCTACCACATCCCATAGTACGTTTACACCCGGTTGGACCGGGAGAGTTAGGGAGTACGTCGAATATCTGTGTTACGGCTATTCACCGTAGTTTTTAGTTTGCCCGCCAGTCGACTTCTTCGTTTTGGCTAGCGAGGCGCTCGGGCCCTATCCCCTCCCTTTTTACTTTCACTTTTTCGCCAACCCATCTTTGTTTTACCCCTTTGTAGACCAGAACTCTTCTAGCTTTTGACGAGCAAACACCTACTTACTGACGTTTCATAATAAAGATATCAAAAATCTTATTACCAGTTTAAGTTTTTTCGAATTACCCGAAAGGAAAAGAAACTCAAAGAGAAGATACGTGCCAAGCACTCGACTACATTAGCTGCTATAAACATTGGTTCTTCGAGCCGGATTTTTACCATATTCCGGTAACGAAACATACCTACATACATATGGTGACAATTGCGTGCAACATCGAGACGAATTACTTCGGTTGTACCTAGCACGAGCATCGAGTCGGTAAAAAGCAGGACATTCACCGACGTTCTGGAACGAAGCTCATCCCATCATCGAGCATTGGGACGTCACTTCTAGAAGCGATTACCTAACATCGCAGGATAGCGCACAATGCTGAGCTCAAGCGAGACAACGTCACTACGAGAACAAAGCGAACAACGGCGGCGCTTGCACGTGGTTCTCTGGCATCGGCAACAAAGAAGAACGATCAGGTAAGTCTGTCCAATCCTTTCCCATACAGTCCACTACATGAAATAAAGCAAAAATCCTTATCGCATTTTGATCCGTAAAATACGCGAAGCAACGATGAGTGAAATTGAAAAGGCTGAAACGCCGCGGCGCAAAGAAATAAAAACGCAACGAAAGATCGCGAAAGCAGCGTGCACTACCGCAAAAACGTACATCGATAATATCGTAGATGATACAGTCGCGCGTTTCAAATTAATACAGCGTCAAGCGAAATTTCAAGAATGCTGGTAATCCGTTGAGGATGCTCAGTCCGCAATCGAACTTTTCGAAATGACAGAAAATCGAGAGGCCATGCACACGTCGAGCGACACAAATTCGAGGAAAAATAGTTCCATGTGGCTGCGAAGTTCAAGCAGTTGATCGCGGCGAGCGATACGAGCGCGAGCAGCTTGGTCGCGATGACTTCCCTTTCAAAACACACAAATGCGTTTACAACAGATCGAGCTCCCGAGGTTTTTGGGTGCTTATGAAGAGTGACGTTCCTTTCATGATATATTTCACTCGATGATTCACGAGAGCACTGCTTTACTGATCATTCAAAAGATGCATTATTTGAAGGCATCGCTGAAAGGTGAAGTGGCTGGCGTGATCAGCGCGGTCGAGTTATCGGCCGAGAATTATGTAGAAGCGTGGGCTATGTTGAAGGAACGATGCGATAATCAGCGCGTCATCGTGCAAAAACATATTAAGGCGGTCTTCGATCATCCTCCTCTGCATAAGGAGAACCACCTTGAGCTTCGACACCTTTTAGATACGATTTTAAAGCATTTGCGCGCGCTCAAGGTAATGAAAAGGACAACTGACAATTGGGACGATCCAATCATTCATGTAATCACGAGCAAGCTGGCCCCCGTTACAATTAATGAATAGGAAACCAGCCGCAAAGATTCAAACATGCCAACGCTTGAGGAATTGACCGGTTTTCTCTCGCATCGATGCCGTGCTCTTGAGGTAATCGATCGAAAACTACAACTCGCTGCAGCGAACCAGGTCCACAGAACCATGTGCTCATTTGATTTTCAATTATAGCAAATTCCTTGAGATGCTTATCGATCAGCGATTTCAAGGGGTAAAGTCCCTCGGGCTATGCGTCAATTGCTTAAGATCCACCGATCATCGGGCAAGACAGTCGAAAGGAGGACCATGCAATAAATATAACAAAAACACAATACCTTGTTGCATACGGAGTTCAATCAATAATTGAAGAGCGAGCCCTCCATATCGTCGAGTGCGCAAACAAGCGCGCACGCCCGCCAACGGATACGCTCCATACAGCCCAATCTAAGGATCGTTGCGTACCACTGTCTACTGCGATTGTTCACGTTCGCGACGCGAAAGGCGAACGGGCTCTTATCGACAATGGATCGCAATCGAATTTCGTCCCAAGGAGCTTGTCCACAAACTCGGTCTTCGGCAAATTCCTACCTGCGTTCCCATTAATGGCGTCGGGGATTCAAGATCGGAAACTCATCATTCGGTAACGGTATCAATGAAATCACGTTTTAATGGCTTCAAAGCTGACATCAATTGCCTTGTATTTCAAAAAATCAAGTTAAATCTTCCATCTGTATCACTTCCTCGACCAAGCATCCGAATTCCTTCAGGCATTGCATTAGCGGATCCGAATATTCTCGAATCCTCGAAAATCGATATGCTCCTCGGAGTAGAGATCTTCTGGAATATCACTTGCATAGGCTAGATAAAGGCTACCGAAACGCAACTTTGCTGGCAAAAAACACAACTAGGCTGGATAGCTGCTGGAGGAATTGTTATCGGCCTGCCTCGCACGCAAGGAACGATATGCAGCGTTAATGTTAACGACGATCTGAACGCCTCAATCAAAAAATTTTGGGAGATCGAACATGGCGCGCGGACGGGTCAAATGTCACTCGATGAGAGAATATGGCGAGAACATTCCGCCGCTACCGTCCAGCGAAACTCGGAAGGACGTTTGATCGTTCAACTTCCGGTTAAACGGGAGGAGTTCTCACGCATTGGCGAGCCCAAAGAAACGGCAATACGCCGATTCAAGAGCTTATAGAGGCGCCCCAGCCGCAATCCTGATCTCAAAAGAGAATATACGGACTTCATGCACGAATATCAAACGTTGCGGCACATGAAGCCAGTCCAAGACGCAACCGGTCCCGCGCAACCTCACTACTATTTGCCTGACCATTGCGTAATAAAGGAAGAAAATGCCGCGACTAAATTAAGGGTCGTCTTCGACGCGTCGTGCAAAACCATGTCTGGAATTTTTCTCAATGATGCTCTAATGATTGGGCCTGTACTTCAGCAGGACCTATTTTCTATTGTCGCCCGATTTCGAACTTTCAAATTAGTCTTGACTGCTGACCTAGCCAAAATGTATCGCCAGGTTCTGATCGATGAGTGTCACGTTTACTTGCAACGCATCGTTTGGCGTGATCGTGCTACAAACGATGCGCTGCAAGTAACTTACAGAACGAGCCCGGTTATCTTTTGAGCCATTAAAGGCCTTAGAACTCTAGCCGAAATCGAATCAGAAAATTTCCCTGTCGCATGAAGAATCGTACAATGCGATTTTTACGTCGACTATCTGCTTACGGGATTGAATTCTAAGCACCAAGCCCTGCAGGTTCGCGATCAAACTATGAAGCTACTCGAAAAGGGTGGGTTCGTATTGCGAAAATGGGCAACAAGCGCCCCAATTCCATCCGAACGCAGGACAAGGAGGCCAGTTTCAAAACGCTGGGCATTCAATGGAATCCGAGCAACGATGCCTTCCAATACAACATCATGGCGAGAGCGGAACATCCCGTGCGCACCACAAAAAAGACGATCTTATCTTGCAACGCTCAGATTTTTTACCCGTTGGGATTTCTCGGCCCTGTCATCGTCATAGCTAAGATATTAATTCAAAAGCTGTGAACGTTACAGTTAGGCTAGGACGAATCTGTGCCGACCGAGCTATACACGCAATCGCGCTTATGCAAGGCTCAGAGGCGCCAACTTAATAAACTTCGAATCCCACGCAGGGTAATCGAAGCAGATGAAGTCCAGCGCATCGAGATTTACGGGTTTTGTGATGCTAGCCAGGACGCATCGGCGCGTCCTTGTTCGTGCGCACCACGGACAGCAACGGTGCGTATGAAGTGCTGTTGTTATGCTCGAAATTGCGCGTGGCACCATTGAAGAACATATCACTGCCCAGATTAGAGTTATGCGGCGCGTTACTTTTGGCGGAACTCGTCACCAAGATGTTCCCAATTTTTGAATTAAAGGTACATCGCATATACTGTTGGAGCGATGCTACAATAGTCTTTGATTGAATTGCATCCCCAAGTCGCAAATTCAACGTGTTTGGCGCTAATCGGATTTGTGAGATTCAAGAGCTAACGGGCATCCAACCGTGGCATCATGTTAGCACCAACGACAATCCCGCGGATCTTCTTTCGCGCGGAGTAATGGCTGAGAATCTCACGAATCCCGCCTTATGGTGGAGTGGTCCGAAATGGCTGCAGGACGATAAGGCGTCATAGCCAGAGCCAATCCGCTCGCCTCCAAATGTCGGCCATCTTCCCGAACAAAAGGGACTCGTAAATGCGACGGCCGTCCGGAAAGAGAATTTTAAACTGCTGGATAAATTCTCGTCGTATAAAAGACTAATTAGGCTCATCGCGATGTGTCGCCGCTTCGTCCACAATTCACAATCTAGCGCGGAACAGCGAACCTTCGGATCAATCACCGCATCGGAGCTGGAAACAACTAGGAAAATCATCATCAATAAAATTCAAGCGTCGGCTTTGCGCAAGGAAATCGAGAGTTTAAGAAACGGCCAACTCGTTCCTATGGATAGCACCTTTTTGAGCCCAAGTCCATTCCTTGATCATGAAGGATAGCTAAGAGTGGGTGGTCGTCTCAGGAACTCAAAAATCGTCGACTCAGTCAAGCATCTTTTGTTATTACCAGTTCGCAGCAAATTCACTCGACTTGTCATCGAACATGAGCACAAAAAATCATTGCACGTGGGTCCTCAGTCTACATTGGGGGCAGTTCGCGGTAGATATTGGCCTGTTCGTGCCCGTGGAATCGTTCGCAGTGTTGTCTACCAATGCGTCCCGACGCCGGTATTGCTAAATACCGGCGTCGATTACTGCTGTCCGATTTTCGTTCGTGAGGACAAGCGACACAACGCGACAAAATCCAAAGCTTGGATCGCGATTTTCGTTTGTCTTGCCACCAAGGCACTACACATTGAGGTCGTCTCTGACTTGACTGCTGACGGGTTTTTAAATGCCTTCAAGCGCTTCATCGAACGACGAGGAAAACCAGCGGCTGTATACTCCGACAACGGTACACATTTTGTAGGCGCGAACCGTGAATTGAAGGAAATGTTAAATTTCTTCAATGAAGAGGATGTGCGCCGCCGCATTATAAACGAAACAGCCTCTGATCGAATAACGTAGCATTTTATTTCATCGCGAGCTCCGCATTTCGGCGGATTGTGGGAGACCGCTGTAAAGATAATGAAACATCATTTCGCACGCGTGGCATCGGACTCGTCGTTAACGTTCGAAGAGATATCCACTTTATTAACTCAGATAGAAGCGACATTGAATTCCCGGCCTCTTACGCCTCTATCCACGGATCCTAACGATTATTCTTTTCTGACTCCTGGACACTTTTGATATATATACACACAGGGTGACAATTACAATGTGGCCATGCTTTTTTTGAGGGCCTTGCGCGAAGATTTTGGGTGTGAAAAAAAAATGATTTTGAATGGTTTTTTAAGCCTTCTTCGAAAAAAAAATAAGTCAGATTTTTGTCTCGAAAAATGTGCGCCAGAAAACAAAGGCATTTCGAAAAAAAACGCAAAATACATTTCGAGCTCGTGAGATTGAAGTTTTTTAAATTCCGAATACAAAGCACCCCGGAAAACTTAATTTGCGCCAGCCATCATGGTGGAAAAAATTATTAAAAATACGCCGTAAAGTGGAAATTTGCGTGAAACAAAAGATGCATGTCAGACGCGATCGTGCTATGGGATGTTCTAGCTTGGTACGTTACAGCTGCAACTTCCGAATGTTCGGCTGTCACGAGAAGGTGGTTGAGAATCCCTTGACCCGCGAATGAGCTAAGGGATCTGAATTTGTACCCATCCGAGTCCATTGCAGTGAGCATGGTCAATTTCGAAAAAGTTCGAGAATTCCATGAACTGCAAATAATATTTTGAATAATTTGAAATTCGTTTCCAACGCTTCGAGACATAATTTTGAAAACAAAAACTTTAACACAGATTATGGAATATTTACAGACTTTTTCATATTAAGCGTATTATTTTGTTCACACTCATTACTGCGAGCATTGTGAGAGCGTGTGCGTGCATGAGAATGCACGGGCGCGCTCTGAACTTGGGTTCGGAGAGCGCACCACGCGGTCCGGTCCGGACGCATCGTCAAACGTCAAAACGCGTTATTTGACGTTTCGCATTAGTCAGCTGATATTTTCAGTTGATACCATCTTGGATATGCAAATTTAGCGCACGCGCGTCAAACTATCGTTAAAACGCAGAATTTGACGCGTGATTTAACGTTTCATGAATCGTCTGCTATTAATTTCTGACATCTTGGGTGAACGGGGAGCGCGCGCGTTGAAAGTTTGCTGAAATACCTTGTTTACCGCGTGATTCAATATCACGTGATGTTGCTGGTCATGATTATCTGTCATTTTGGATAGGCAAAATCATGATTCGAGACGGCGAGTGATTATCTGTTATTTTAGATTTTATTTAATATTTCGGTGCGAATAAAAATCTACAGTACGTGTCTTTGTTTCTTTTTGCTTTAACAAGACGTAAATGAAAACACAAGAACGGACTGGAAAAATATGTTTTTAATGCTTAATTGAAAAGTCCCGAACATCGGAAAAAAAGATGTGTGGTATTTTTTTCAGACAAGTTAACCACACCTCTACCTGGAGCGCCGGTTTGAAATCTATCTACGCAATAAATAATTAATACATGTCTGCGATGGTTCTAAAGGCGTAAACCAGTATTCCATAATGACGATGATGATGGTTCTGGGGGATGGGTTCGGATATCCCCGAAATGACTTTATTTTGTGTCAAAGGGTATCGCTTGGGGGACGATTTCAAGCGCCTTTGTTGATCGGCAAACGTAAAAGCAATGGTGCTGGTGGTTCTGGGGAATTCCATACCACACATGGACGACGATTATAAGCGCATTTGTTAATAAAAATAAAAGCAATGATGGTGATGATTCTGGAGTATCGGATTGGACATGCCTGATATGACGGCATCGACTCCTTCGCTACTTTTACCTTTCTTTCTGTCGTATTGCATCAAATACACTGACGACGATTCGCGGATGATAACCGGCTCATTTGTTAATTAAAAAAACGTAAAAGCAATGATTGTGTTCATTCTGGGGGACCCGAATGGACATTGCTAATATGACGGCATCAAGTTCTTCTCTGCTTTTACTTTTATTTCCGTCATATCGCGTCAAATAGTCTGACCACGATTTACGAATCGCATTTGTTATTAAAAAAACGTGAAAGCAATGGTTGCGTTCATTCTGCGGAACCCGAATGGACATACCTGATATGACAGCGTCGAGTTCTCCTCTGCTTTTTCTTTTATTTCCGTCATATCGCGTAAAATAGTCTAACGACGATTTGCGAATGATAACAGGCGGAATTGTTAATAAAAAAAGGTAAAAGCAATAATTGTGTTGATTCTGGGGGACCCGAATGGACATGCCTGATATGACGGCGTCGAGTTGTTCTCTGCTTTTACCTTTATTTCCGTCATTTCGCGTCAAATACAATAACGACGATTCGCGGATCATATCAGGCCCATTTGTTTATTAAAAAAAAGGGTAAAAGTAATGATTTTGCTGGTTCTGGGGGACCCGAATGGACATTGCTAATATGACGGCATCGAGTTCTTCTCTGATTTACCTTCAGTTCCGTTATATCGCGCCAAATACAAAAAATTTCAATTCCGCAGCAAGTAGGCCGACGGCCTAGGGGCAAACGAGCAAGGCTACCTTCCAGACAACTCTAGATCGAGGCCCGTATTTTATAAAAAAAAAATATTTTTCTAATAATTGTACTATTTCACCATTAATTACTAAAATACGCCAGGAATTGAAAAAAAGTACTAGCGTCTATGAATGAAAATAACGAATTAAATATAAATTTTTGTTCAATTTCTTACGTTTTTTTTTATTTTAACAAGAAATTGGCCACAATTTTATTTTTTCAAATATTTTCTTATTGCTAAATATTTTTTTTCGTTGTATTTTCTATTTTTTATCGGGGAGCTGAGGAATATTTAAAAAATGATCAGCAAATGAGGGATCAACAATATTTTTCATTAGTCAAATTTTAATCAATATTTGTTATTAGTAAATGGAAATAATTATTAAAAAATGTTAAACAATTAAAAATGAAAAATCTGAATAATTATTTAAGAACATTTTTTTTAATATGTCATAGACGGGCCTCGATCCAGAGACGTCTGGACGGTAGCCTTGCTCGCTTGCCGCTAGGCCGCTGGATCACTTGATACAGAGTTAAAATTTTTCCGAAGTTCAGAAATGGCTCAACTTTAACGGGAGTATCTCGAAAACGAGGCCGAGTTGGCTTCTACAATTTTTTTGGGTGGTAGGTGGGTATCCACCCTACACGCACGCGAAGTGGGAGCTCGTAACTCCATGCACCTCCCATTAGGTCCCCTCATTAAACTCACTCCATGTTGGAACGTTAACAAGCGACAAACGTTTTACCGATACACATCTGTCAGTCACAATTATGGCTTCGGACGCTGCGTCGTATATCGCGACAAGACCTAAAAAATTTTATAAAACACGCTTTGGAACGACGACATTTTGGGGAGGATCGTCGTAAATCTGAGTGAAGAGGAAGGAACTGTTGGGACGGGAATTTCGGCCGCAAAATTAAGAACATTATTTTCGAAAACTTTCGTGGTGTTCCCGAGCAAAAAACGTCAAAATTATTTTCGGTACTTCATCGACCGACATGGTTTTGCGATTGCTAAATTTAAAAAAATGCACGCGATCCATCGTGAAGTTTCGGAATCATCTAAATTGTAAGTAAATTTACGCTTACATATTTAAATCTCTGTTGCGTCGTGTACCATTTCTGTTTCAAACCGATTCTCAGCCTATTGAATTCTAAATATTCCTTCAAAACAAGTTTGAGTCCCTGAAATTTAGTAACAAACCAATGTATCGACTTATTTTGATATAAAAAATGTTGATTACGTTAGTTCTGCGTGACTGCAGTTATTCGGCGATTTATTTCGATAATCATGCTCTACAGAGGGTTCATTTTACTCAAGTATGTAAATATAAAGTAGTGATTGGTATCTTTTTTTTTCTAGTCTCAGTTTCGAAGAAGCTGGCCGAGCAACGCGAGAATTTCTTGTAAACCGCAGCGAAACTCCCGTCATCCCGCCACGGTACTCATTTATGAACATTCTTGAGCTGCCATTTACTGTTCTACCATAATTAAATATTTTTAAACGTTATTGTTCTTTGCAATTTTAGCCACGAAGAGTCAGTGGTTTATAAAAAGAAAAAAATTGAAGAAATCTATTCAAACGACTGCCCAAGGGTCGATGCACAAGAGGTAAATACATAAATACCAACATCTATTATAGCTTTTAAATCAATATGCGATTTGGAATCATTTAGGAAATTTGTTAAGGAACTATTCTCTGCAGTATGGAAAATAGGAAAGATTACAACCAGATTTTTCTTTAGTTCACAGGATTTTCTCCATCCGGCCTCTCGGCGGCATTGGCAGCTATTCGAAGAATTATTTATAATATAACCGAATAAAAAATAATTACACAGTGTAAGTATTTTGGGGGAAGGGGGGTACCGTTTCCTTTCGCCGCACCCGCGACGGAACTTTGACGCAGCCCCGGGTCACATCGGTAAAACAAATTTAGCGCAAGCTACAGGTATCTAGCGCCCGGCAACACTGTCACTAGTGTTCGCCGTTATTTATAATAGACAAATGAAATAATTGCGATGGTTCTCGGATATTCGATGGGATATTCCCGATAAGACGCAATGAGATTCTCCCTCCTTCACCTTACGTTCGGCCCTTTTGCGTGCAAATTGAACACGACGCTCGGAGGACCTTTACATACCCATTTGTTAAGGGCATGACAAACATCGACATAACCTCACAACTTTTCGAAATCCATTTTCTTGGCGTTGATTAAGTTTGTGGAAATCAGACAGAAATAGATACTTGAATTTTACGATAAAAATGTTTCGGCATTGAGAAATTGCGATTAAAAAATTTCGACTATCTCTCTCGCACTCGTATGTCACGTGGTACACCTTCAACATGTCCTTAATTAACAAATGGAAAAGCAATGATGACGAAGCGTTTTGGAGGTTTGACGGGACATTCCCGAAATCATGGCACCGAGATTCTCTCTCCTTTGAACTAACCTTCGGTGATTCCACGTAAAAAAATATGAACACGATGGTACAATGACTACAGGATAATTTGTTTATTACCCAAGGTAAAGGTAAAGATTATGAAGCGGTTTGGAGGTTTGATGGAACCTTTTCGAAATCACATCTTCGAGATTGCTCTACTCTCCAAGGACATGTAAATGTGGATTTGTTAATGATAAAAGATACAAGAAATAATCGTGATGGTTCTCGGGGATTCCATGGGACATTCCCGATAATACGACACCAAGATTCTTTCTGCTTTTACCTAACCGTCTGTCATTTGCCGTAAAAAATATGAACGCGGGCGTAAAATGACTACAGGCGTATTCGTTTATTAACTCAGGTAAAAGCAATGATGATGTCGTGTTTCGGGGATTTGACGAGACATTACCG
>JAPYZI010003371.1:0-25814 GCA_030523105.1 Ophioninae sp. A BG-2022a | reverse complement strand
TTTTCAAGTGGACTTTCCGGGAAAACTATGAGAGATATCGATACGAATCCAACGCCATTATCTAAGTTAGGCAAAAACCTTTTCCAAACCCACCAAATGTATCCCCGTAGCATACGAGTAGCTTACTCTATGGCCTTTTGAAATATCGTGATTTTTGAGATTTTGGAAAAGCGGCCCGGAAGGAGGAAAAAAAATTTTTTTCCGTTTTTACACTTTTAAAAGGGTCTATATGATCGGAAATTTTCCGCTGATTACGAATATGCCCGAGTTTTTGCCGAAAGTTCAAAATTAGGCCGGGAAAACGAGAAAAACCCATTCTAGAGTACTTTTTGTACATTTTTCCCTGTTGCAGCTTATTAGCGCAGTGAACAAGTGACAAGTGCCAAGTCAAAAAGTATATTGATTTTTCGGAAGGATGCAAGCGCGGTCGGTAAAAACGGAGAATGCGAACCGCCGCGCCGCCAGTGTGAAAATGGTTTAACTGAATTTTCTTGATGGTTTTAATTTTCTAATTAAATCTGATGACCATCAACTTCTTCGAAGAAAAGTATAAACCTTTAGGGAACTTTGGAATCCTAAATCCATCATATTCCAATAAGTACAAATCGGTAAAAAATTGACCAAAACAAACCCAAACAAACTTTAAATCCTTCAGTTTTTTTTCCCCTTGATAATTGGTGATCCCGTTGTTCCGTTTGGGTAACAGGCATGTGGCGACTTTCCGGAGGATCGACAGCCGCCAAAAGTGCATCGAAAGTGTCAACAGACGGGACAGGAAGAGTGGAACATCGTGATCGGTGGAACGAAGAATGACGTGTTCTTTAAGGGGATAGAGCTGACTCTCTCGGTGTTTCGACACGCCGGATGCAGTCCCACGTAAACGGTAGGCGGTTTCAACCGCGCTTCGGCACAATGCTCTGCCATCAAACCCTCGCCCTGCTATCGGTTGTCAGCGTGCCAATCGGTGAGTCGATATTTATTCCTTTTTTCATTTTTCGTAACTTCCATCGACTTTGCCGAATACATAAATGATATTGAGCTGCACCCAACTCTGTCGGATCGTTATCCAACTAAATTGACAGCTCAAATTTCATTTTTCCACTTATTCAGAGGTGAACGTTTTCAACAATAAATCTTTTACGTCTTATTTCGTGAAATTGGAAATTTCATGACATTTTTGTTTGAGTTTGTTTTTTGTTTGGGTTTGTTTGGGTTTGTTTGGTTTTGTTTGGGTTTGTTTGGGTTTGTTTGGGTTTGTTTGGGTTTGTTTGGGTTTGTTTGGGTTTGTTTGGTTTTATTTGGGTTTGTTTGGGTTTGTTTGGGTTTGTTTGGTTTTATTTGGGTTTGTTTGGGTTTGTTTGGGTTTGTTTAGGTGTGTTTGCGTAACCATGTGGATTTGGGTTAAACGTAAGACGTTCCAGAAATCGATGTGCCAAATTGGGCTTACCTGTGACAGGCCTTGATACAACGTCCATATCCCAGCCAGATTTGGATCCACTGACCGAGAATGCTTTGAATATCGAAAGCAGAGGATTCTATGTATATAGGATTATATAGGACTATATATATCCAATCCTGGCCCAATTTTTGGAGATCTATATTTGTTTTTTCTCTTTTTTAACCAACCGCTTTTCTTCTTCAATAAAAAACAATCGTTCTAAATGTTGGGAACAGTAAAAAAAATATTTAATGGACGCCCAATGTAAAAATACAGATTGACATTAAAAAATGATTATTTTTAAAAATACAATTCTCTCTTATGAATTTCAGGCTAATTTATAGAGTCATTTTTTAATTTTGTTCTTTTTCAGAATCATTTCTTTACTCATTTTTTATATTTTTTATTATTTGTTCTCTTATTCAATAATAATCCCGAATATTTTTTTGTTCCAACTAATGTATTGTAATTAATTTCTGACAGGGTAATTAATTGTTTAGTTTTGTTTGGGTTACGATTTTCTGCCATTTTTGTTTGGGTTTGTTTGAGTTACGATTTTCTGTAATTTTTGTTTGGGTTTGTTTAAGTTACGATATTCTGTAATTTTTGTTTGGGTTTGTTTCAGTTACGATTTTCTGCCATTTTTGTTTGGGTTTGTTTGAATTACGATTGTCGACCATTTTTGTTTGGGTTTGTTTGAGCTACGATTTTCTGTCATTTTTGTTTGGGTTTGTTTGAGATACAATTTTCTGCCATTTTTGTTTGGGTTTGTTTGAGTTACGATTTTCCGTAATTTTTGTTTGGGTTTGTTTGAGTTACGATTTTCCGTAATTTTTGTTTGGGTTTGTTTGGTCACAATATTCTACCATTTTTGTTTGGGTTTGTTTCAGTTACAATTTTCTGTCATTTTTGTTTGGGTTTGTTTGGGTTACAATTTTCTGTCATTTTTGTTTGGGTTTGTTTGGGTGCCATTTTTTCTTAACAATTTTTTGCTGCTTCTCAATTGGCCCAACCCCTTAAAGAACTGTGGTCGTTGATTTGGATTAGAATGACTTATATAGCGTGATAGATACACATAAAATATGCCTTTTCAAGGGAATCTAGGTTGGGAAATGGAAACGATGTGCCAGGCAGCCAGTCAACTTCTGTTTCTGATGTTTATTTGGTGAACCGAGTGCACTTGTCACTCGGATTAATTCAGATGTCCTGTTGTTACTGCTGGTACAATAGGTTCTCTGCTACTGGCAGTCCTTATAGTATCCGGTGGTATATACTTGCGCAGTGTCTGGACTCGTCACCACTGATAGGATCTTCTACCTACCCAGCCCCCCCCCCCCGCTCCCTTCGGATTAAACCAGCCTCAGCCTACTTTTTCTCCATTTGCCTTCTACCGGTACACGAAAGACGATTAACCTCGACGACGTTTGTACGTAATTAACAGTTCGTCATTTTTCGATTTTTTATTTATTTTTTTTTCTGCGTTTGAAAAACGATTTTGTTCCTTAAAAACAAAAAATATTATTTATCAATTCAATAATTCAATTCAATTGTTACTTAATAATTTATTTGTTACTGAACTTTATTACTTTATAATTGGTTTAATTATTCAACTCAATTGTTTACTTATTTAATTGAATATTAAATGAATTTCGAAGAAATGAAAAATACTTTTATTTAAAAATTTATAAAATATGTAACTTACGTTTTAAATATTTTTAAAGTTGATGGACTTATTGTAGATTTTTATACGTATGTGGATTTAAATTAAAGTAAATTAAGATAAAAAAGAAATTCATTTTGACAATTATTTGTATCTTTTATATAAATATTTTTTTTTTTAATATTTGTATTATTTAATGAAATTTTGTATTATACAATTTTATTTAATATTATTTATTTTATATCAATCAAATAACAAAATATCTGAAAACAAATAAATATAAAAAATGAATAAATAAATTAATTAAATATATATAAAAATAAATAGATATTTCAGTTGAGGGTTTGAGGAAACAACGCTATTGAGGCAACAAAAAATGCAAGTTTATTAAAAACAATAAACAAATATATCGAAAAACAAAAATTAATATCCACAAACTTTCTAATTGTTAATTTTTTTGTTGTTTTTCGTTGTAAAATACGATTTTTTGTAATTTTATAATCGTATCGATGATGACGACTTTCTATTTGATTGAGCTGATAGCCAATGATGGATCAGCTGCTTTGACGAGCCAATTTTCATCCAGCTTCACAAATTGGGCTTCCGGTGTACGTTTGGATCAGAATGCACGATCGAAATGAATTTTCAACGAACTTTCAACGTCCCCAGACAACGCGCAGTGCATTTTTCGATTTTTAAACAGGCTCTTTGTCGACTCAAAGCCAATGAAATTAAATTTCTCGCGTAGCAGACTTTACCTAGTTATAGGATTTTTTTTTATTTTTTAATTTCGCTATGCACGAGCTGTTTCCCTTCTCTGGAATTATGACGCGAACGGGAAAAGCGGAGGGTTAATATATGCGACAATCATATTTTGGAAGGTAAATTGGCTCAAGGGAGTCAAAATTTAAACCGCGTATTTTTCTACTAAAATTCAAATATGAATTACATTTTTTAATCGACGTTCTTAGAGTGCCAATTTCGAGAGAAAAAGTTAAAATTTTGATTTTCAAATAACGAAAGTACAAAAATAAAATACATTAAAAATAACTAAATGAAAAAAAAGAAAATTGACAAAACATAAATAAATGAAAAAAAAAGAATAAAAACGAAATTTATTCAAAATAATTAAATGAATTTTATTAAAAAAGAAATTTATTAATTAAAAAATCAATGAGTTTCGTTATGGAATATATTGATAATAAATTTTGATTATTATTTCATAACATTACACGAATTTATTATAAACGAATTTACTGTTATTAAAAATTGAGATTTTTAAGTTAAGGGGTTAGGCTGCTGAAACGACCGAAAATTCAGAATTATAAAAAAAAAAAAGAATTAACAAATACGTGATATCTTAATTATTTAAGATAATTAATAATTATTTATCTCCAATAATATAAGAATCTTAAAAACATTTTTTTCTTTTATTAATGAAAAAATACTCCTCCTCCTAATCAATCCTGAATGAATAAATAAAAAATGAATTATATTAATAAATTTAATAAAAGAATGAATTCGTCATTGAATTTAAATTAATTTATTATAAATCAAATACTTCTAGCTATTAAAACCGATATTTGATCAAAAGTGGACTACAGACGGGATTAAAAAATCAAAGTTATGACGAAAAATAAGAAAATTCTTGTTCATCAAATTAATATTAATAAATTATTAATTGGCCATAGATTTTGATTTTTTTGGCATCGACGTCACGAAAATTGGGCATCGACCTTGGCCCTTTTTCCGATGACTCTTCCCTCACCCCATCAATTCGCCTTGACCATTGAAACGTTGCGAAGCGAAAAAAAATATAAATAAATAAACAAAAAAAAAATAATAATAATAATAAAAAAAGAAAAAAAAGCTTGAAGGCCACGTAGACAAAGGAAAGCTTGATGGGAGAGGATTTTGGGATGCTCGTTGAAACAACGAGCGACAAGAGAGTCAAGATTTCGAGAATAGAAGAGGCAGGGTGTGGTGAAGGGTCAGAAAGGTAAATGGGTGCTGGAATCGGAGTTGCCGAGATATCGGAAGTCCCAACCTTCTCCGGCAACGGTTTCTTCCCTCTTTCCACCTCAGGGATAAACCATTGTTCGAAGCAGTTCGCTCGCTCAGTACTCCCGGTGGTATCGTAACCGATTGTTCTCTTTGCTATTGCTGCTTATCCACAAACAACGACTTTTCCCGATAAAATTGGATAGCCGAGTCTGCCAGTGGTAAATGTGATTAATCGGTTGCTACAGCCACCAATTCTCCCTCTCTTTCTCTCTTTTTCTCTTAGTTTCTTAATTTCTCTCTCTCTCTCTCTCTGAGCTTCGAATTAAATCACTAAAAACTCATAATACATTTAAACAGTCTGTAACCAACGACCTTCTGAAAAATCAGATATTAAATCGAGTTTATTGATAACAGAGATAAGCTCAAATCATCGTAAGTATTGCTAGTATAATATTATTAATTTTTTTTTATTTGGTTTTGTTTAGATTTGTTTGGGTTTGTTTGGGTTTGTTTGGGGTTTATCTTTCTCTTTTTCTTTGTCTCTTCCTTTCTCTTTCTCTCACCTTCGAATTAAATCACTAAAAACTTATAATACATTTAAACAGACCGTAACCAACGACCTTCTTGAAAATCAGAAATTAAATCCAGTTTACTAAAAACACAGACACGATCAAAATATTATTAATATTGTTAGTATAATAATTATTAACATGATTAAATTATTAAATAATATTAATAATTATATATTAATATTAAAATTATTTGCTATTGTTTTTATTATTATTATTATTATTATTATTAATAATTTTTATCTTTATTGTAAATCTTCAAACAAACCCAAACAAACTTACCGAATAGAATAGAGTATTATTATTAATTATTTATTACTATTATATCATTTAGTATGATTTTTAATATCAATAAAAAAATGTTTATCTGATTGAATTTATATTATTTATTATTACTATTATTATTTATTTATTTATTTATTATTATTGTTAATATTAAGGCAATTTATACTGTAAAGCTTGCATATAAAAAGTATTTTTTCTATGTATTGATATGGTTACACTACAAAGTACCGAATAAATATCTCTCTTTCTCTCTCTCTCTCTCTCTCTCTCTCTCTCTCTATACTCCCTTCCTTCCTTAAGTAACGGGCCAACGATTCTTTAAGGACATCATCCGATAATCACGGTCCAGAACTCAATTGTGCTCCTGGTATGTCACTGGCTTCGAGGTCAACATTTCGTAAATTGGGTATACGGTATTTAGTGTACCAAAAGGGGTCGATCGATACCCGATATCGATATGCATATACGTCGATATCCGAATGGATTACGAATCAGAGTACAACTTGTATCGACGCTACTATCCTGTCGGAAATATCAGGGAAAATGGTGAATCTCGAAAGTGAATTTTTCTTCAAGGATTGGGTTGCCGGATCGATCTACCTTTTTTTGAAAAAAAAAAAAAATTATTAATTTTTATTAAGGAAGAATGAATTTAAATTCACTTTGTGATTTAAAAAAAAATTGTTTTTTTTGTAATTAATTTGTTAATTTATTTTTTATATCGAATACAATATGAATTAATCTACAATAAATTATTGCGATATTAAATAATTATCACACATGAAAGATCGTTGATCCAAACGATGGCTCGATGAAACGCTTAAAGAACTCTCCCAAATGCAAAAAAAAAAAAAAATGAAATTTAATTCAATGCAGATCCATTGATGCGCATAGGTGTTCAAGCACGATTTCCGATTCGCCTCCCAATCAATATTCAACAGCTCTATCGCCTCGCAAACTCCTGGCCAACTTCGCAAACGAATTACCGCATCTGTTTTCCAAATTAAATCCCCCAAAGTTGGAGGATCCATCAGACCTATCATAAAATACGAAAGAAGTTGAAAGGGATAGGGAAGTATCGAAACTCCATCAGGTTGCGTCCAAGGTCCGACCTGTAACAAGTATTTAATTGGATACCTGGAAAAATGCAATCCAGCTACATTGGACGAATCCAAATCCAAATCCAGCTACATTGGACGAATCCAAATCCAAATCCAGCTACATTGAACGAATCCAAATCCAAATCCAGCTACATTGAACGAATCCAAATCCAAAACAATCTCAATTGAACGAATCCAAATCCAAATCACGCTACATTCAACGTATCCAAATCCAAATCGAGCTACATTGACCGAATCCAAATCCAAACTAAGCTACATTGTAAAAATCCAACTCAATCTACATTTGACGTATCCAAATCAAAATAAGCCAAGCTACATTGGACAAATCGAAATCCAAATCAAGCTACATTCAACGAATCCAAATCCAAATCAATCTACATTGAACGAATCCAAATCCAAATCAAACTCCATTGAACGAATCCAAATCCAAATCAAACTCCATTGAACGAATCCAAATCCAAATCAATCTACATTGAACGAATCCAAATCCAAATAAATCTACACTGAACGAATCCAAATCCAAATAAATCTACATCGAACGAATCCAAATCCAAATCACGCTACAATCCTCAAATCCACCCAAAAAATAAAAAAAACAAAACCAAAAAAAAACCGAAAAACAAAAAAAAAAAAAAAAAAAAAAAAAAAAAAAAAAAAAAAAAAAAAAAAAAAAAAAAAAAAAAAAAAAAAAAAAAAAAAAAAAAAAAAAAAAAACAAGTACACGAAAGAAAAAACATTCTCAAGGTAAACAGGAGAAAGAGGCTGAAAAGTCAAAGCGCGATAGGAGCGACACGCGCCGCATTCGGGGAAACGGTTGAAATCGGCGAGAAGACAGGATCCGTTGACGCTGTTCCTAGAAAGGTACACGTTCCGCGACGTTCGATTGGAATGCCCGGCGCAACGGTTCGTAGTTGAAAACGCGATGTGGCAGTTGGCTGAAAGGTTTCGACGGGACACCAAAGAAGCGGGAGTCCGAACGTCACCAGGAAAGGGTAAGAAAGGCATTGGTGGGAGAAAGCTATAGGCAATATTGGAAGAGAAGGGGAAACGAGGTAGTAGAAAGGGAAACAAAGTAGAGGAGAAGCTAACACATCGAGAGCTCCTGTTACCATTCGTTCCTCGAACTCGGTGTGTACACAGTGGCCAGCGAAGCAAAAAAAAGCGAAACAAAAAAAAAGTACGTAACGGCTCAACGAGAGTCTTCTAAACAACTGCGAAACGGCTAAACACCCAACACGACTGGATTGAAAAAGCCAGGTTTCCTGGAAGTCACGTGAAACATTGGAAAGCAAGAAAAAGATTGAAAAAAAAACCAAGCTAAAATGCTGGGCTAAGAAATGGCAGTTGAAAGAAGATATTCGTTGGATTCTACAACCGTAAACTCCTTGATGCAAGCTTGGAAACAAAAACTCTGGATTCGTTAAGAAAACAACGGTAAAGTAGGAAATAAAAACAACGCGATGAAGACGTCCATTTTCCTTTGGAGAAATTAGGAGGAGGAAGAATGAACACGAAAAGCCTGAATAACTTCTGAATTATCAACATTGAAACCGCCAGGAAAATGAAGGCTTCATGAGGACGATGAAAAACCAAAGAAATAGAAGAGGACATCCTGAATCTCATTAATCAGAAAAATGGTCCTACCTGATTTAACCCTTTTCATAATCTGATGAAAAAAAGTCTTTGACTCAAAGATAGAAAGATACATTCTACCTATGAAGACGACGAGGGGTAAATCAATGTTTATGATTGATTTATTTATTTATATGATTTATCATCCTCCAATAGACTCCCGGAAAAAATAAAGCATAAAGAGAATAATACAATAAAAATTATAACGAAACTAAAATAAATAAATTAAATTAAATAATACAATGAAGAAATTGAAGAAATAAAGTGAAACGAACAGAAATTGAACGTTAACTAAAAAATATAAAATAAACCAAATACTTATCTTAACTTAAATTTAAAGCAAAATAAACTCGAACTTAACAAGAACTCAAGCAATAATAATAATAATAATAATAATAAAATAACAAAATTATCAAATAAAGAAAGTAAAGAAATAAACAGAAATTGAACTTAAGCACAAAGTAAAATAAATTAGAACTTGACAAGAATTCGAGCAATAATATTAATAATAATAATACCAATAATAATAATAAAATAACAAAATTATCAAATAAAGAAATTGAAGAAATAAACAGAAATTGAACTTAAGCACAAAGTAAAATAAATAAGAACTTGACAAGAACTCGAGCAGTAATAATAATAATAAATTAACAAAATTATAAAATAATAATATAATATAGTATAATATTATTTTTAAATATATACATATATCTAATGTATATTTAAACGTCCTCCATCGCACAAAACAGGTCAAACACCAGGATATGTCCTTCGCCTAGGCTCATTGGAGAAACCTGGTCAGAAATAATGAATTCGACTTAAAGAAAAGTACGCTAGTACGAAGCTAATAATACCTCGACTGGTCTTAATAAAAAAAATCTTTTTGCTCATATAACGGAAGCTACTTGAGAAAAAATGGGAGACGAAAAAAACGAGATTGAAAGACAAAGAAAAAAGGGTGTTTTGGAAGAAAAAGTAATTAAAGAAACGAAGCAGCGTATGACAGGTGGAGATGAAAGGATGTAGAAGAGCAGAAGGTACCTGGAATCTCGCTTTTTTTCAAGTTAAAAGAAATCCACAGTCTTCGAGTGGTGATTCCACGAGGTCGACCAACGAACATCTACATTGGCGATAGTGGAGTTACATTTTTTCAAATTTCTTTTTCTTTTTTTTGTGGCTTTTGAGGCTTCTTGTTTCATTACTTCCAGAACTGAGGAAAAGAACCCTTACAGTATCCCCGGTATTTTGTCCCGTAGAAAAAATTATCGAGACTCCTGTTAGCTTCTCGTTTAAGTTTTTTTTTTTATCGTATCTCGTCAATGCAGCTTGCGATACGAAATCAAGTCCATCAATGATTCTGGACTTAAGAAATATGTCGAAAAGCTTTTGAAAAATATTTTTTTTTGTGAAACTACTAAATTTAAGCTAAAACGTTTTTTTTGAATTATTTTATTGATAATCATTTCGTTCTTTCGTTGGCTTATATTTGTTTAGACTTGCTTAGAAAGCAAGCCTAAACAAATCTAAGCCAATGCGAGCAAACCCAAACAAATCCAAACCCGAACGAAACCAAGCCCAAGCCAATGAAATCAAACCCAAACAAACCCAAATCAAAGCAAAGTAACCCCAACAAATCAAGACCAAATCGAGCCACCCCGAACAAACCCAAACCCAAACACTTTCAACCTGAACCATTTCCCGAATACCTCGTATATCTATCCCCCACCGATTATCAAACCATTCCCAACCAAACCCAAACAAACCCAATCTCTCTTCACTTCAATCTATTTTCCACCTATCCTCTTTGTCCCATTCTTCTCCTTCCTCCTCCTCCTCCTCTTCTTCCTCCTCCATCAGCAGTTCGATCTCCAACCACGTGGTACACGAATACGAGAAAACAGAACGCAAAGTACCAACGTTCCAACACCAATGTTGAAGGGAAAGCTGTGGAAAATGACGCTCCACACAAACCCCCCCTCCTCCTCCTCCTCCTCCTCCTCTTTCTCGTCAACCTTGTCCCTCTCTTCTTCTCCTACACCCCTTTTCACCTCATCTTTCTCTTCCTCATGCCCTGCGACTCGTTGATAACGACTCGCCCCCGTCGTTCATATTTTACACCCTTGACTCATCAATAATTCATGCTCTGAATAATGCAGTACTGTTTCACCCGCGGTACCCGCGTTACTTTATATCGCTATCTCGACCGCGGGTTTCGCCGACCGGCTGGGTCGCGAAACTTCCGTTGGCTTCTTCTTCTCGTACAACGGCCATCCCCCATGCGCCCAATCCTCAACCATCCGATCTCGTGTGTGCATGATGCCAGTAATGGCCCGTCACCCATCCTGATAGCCGGTACGTCTTCCCGTTACTCTTTCCTTCCATCCCCGTCCTCGAAGTATACCGGCAAAGTACGCGACTTTCATGGCTAAGGTACTTCCGGCGCCAATGTGTATCCAGTCACCGATACACGCGACGATAAACCCCAAACGAGAGATGGGGGTTTATGGGGGTTGGGAGGGGAGGAGGCGAGAGAAAGAATTTTCTGTTCTTGATTCCCTTCAGCTCTAGGGCTTCGTACACTTCGTAACTTTCCTGATGATAAAATCGAAATTCTCACTGACTTCCGGTTGGGAAATTGTGAGAAGGTTATTGGAGAGGCCTCGGCTAATGTGAATATCTGTGAAACGACGTTGCGCGATTATTTTTGATTTTTTGTTATTTTTAGAGGGGAATGTTATACTTGAAGGAAAGTAAGGATTTTTTTTATCGAATTTTTTGAAGGTTTGGAAGGTTGGGTTTTTTTTTGGGAATTTTGGGCTTTGGTGGAAAGTCGTATTAATATTGTTTATGGTGTTTCATGATTGTTGGATTTTTATATTGATTCGAGAATGCGATCGTATTTTTTTTTTTTTTTTTAGTGACGGAGTAGTTTTTGGTTATCGCGAAATAACTGTCAATTTTGTAACGAAATTGAATTTACCCTCGCGTCCCGTTGGGAAATTGTGAGAAGGTTATTAGAGACCTCGGATAATGTGAGAACCTATGAAACGACGTTGGGGTGATTCTTATTTTTTTTATTTTTCGAAGGGTAAACGTTTTCTTTTTTTTTTTTTTTAAATCTTTATCGAACTTTTTTAATATCAGGAGAGTTGTCATTTTTATAAAATATTGCGGGTCAGTGGAAAATAGTTTTAATATTATTTATAGAATTTTGTGGTCGATGGATTTTTATGTCGATTAATTAATGCGATCGTAGTTTTGTTAATTGACAACGTAATTTTTTCGAATCATGAAATAATTGTAAATTTTGTAACGAATATGTATTTATACCGACTTCCGGTTCAAATTTCAGAGTAAGCGAAGACGTTATTAGGTGGCGACAATTACAGAAGCAAAAAAATATTCCTTTAAAAATATTTTAAAAATATTCCTTCGAAAATAATCAATAATAAATAATCATGATAAATAATAATTATATAAAATAACCAATAATCAATAAACCAATAACAAATAATCCTGATATAAAAAAACACACACAAGTATACAAATAATGATATAACAAATAACAAATAAACAAATAATGATAAAAAATGATCAACAAGATGAAATAACAAATTAAATAACAAATAAGAAATAAACAAAAAATTATAAAAAATGATCAATAAGATAAAATAAGAAATGAAATAACAAATAAGAAATAAACAAATAATGATAAAAAATGATCAATAAAATGAAATAAGAAATAAACAAATAATGATAAAAAATGATCAACAAGATGAAATAACAAATAAACAAATAATGATACAAATTAGGCAATAAGATTGAGTATACACGAGTCAATTATGGCTTGAATCAAGCGATCGATTAGATATCAAAATTAATAATAAACGATATAGACTATCTGTCAAGGTAAAGTGAGGAATGGGGTCCGGTGGGGAGGGGAGAGGGGGAGAAGCGGGAGTTGACGGTTGGTCGAGAAACAACTAAGCTGAACCAAAACTGAGAAGTACTTTGTCGATTCTGGTCCCAAGGGATTCTCAGTGACGCGTACGTTACCCATCGGATGAACCGGAAGTTTCGGCACGGTTCCGAGGGTGGTTGGTCGATCGAGGAAAATCCACGGTTTATCCGTGGCAAAGAGTAGTGGAATATTTGTGAATGCATGGGACAAGGGCGTAAGGGAGAAGACACAGCGAAGCCTGCCAACGAGTGAAAGCTAAAGCCTCTTCAAGGAAGAGTAGAGAAGCCGAACCTACGAAGAGAGGAAACGTGAACGAACGATCATCCACTCCTATACGCCAAACCCTAATTCGGCTTCCGTTGTGAGACCGAGAACCGTGCGTTTCCCGTCAAATTAGGAGAGGCAATGCTCTCGAGTTCTCGATCCTCGAGGGAACATCGAGAGACTCGGCGTGTTCTCGCTCTCCCCGCTTCCGGAATAACCCACCCAACGATAAGTAGCTCTGGCATTGCTCGTTCGTAACCGTACGACACCTTAATCTTCACCTAAATATTCTCTTGTACAAACACCTACCACTTTTTATAAATGCAACAACAAACTATTTTTTTCGTACGAATTTGATCCTAAATAAACTATTTTTTACGTGGAATCAATGGTGAAAACAATGGTGAAAACATACCACCTTAATGATACGGATATTTAAAAGTTTTGAAATTTCACTACAAATTTTGGTTCAGCAGGCGAAAAAATTATTTAAAAGTAACTGCTTTTTATTTTTTCGATCACTGGGTTGTATCAGACATTGTGAATTTTTTTAATCTGGGCTTAGTTTTTAAAACGGTGACCTTGAAAATCATTGGACACTTCGTTTTGTCGAAATCAAACGAATCTTCAAATTTTTATCCGCCATATTGGATCCGCCATTGTAAATTTCGAAAATCTGGTCTTAGATTTGAAATCCTCGATCTCGAAAACCTTAGAATATCTCTTTTCATAAAAATTAAACGAATCTTTAAATTTTCATCCGCCATATTGGATCGGCCATTTTGAAGCAACATACGATCTAAAAAATGGTTGACAATGGACGAACCCGTTAAGTGAAAAGTCGAAAATGTCTGGTATCGACGTTCTCATTGTAATGCGAGGATCGATCGTCATACGGAGCTCCCTCTCATGAATTCTCGACAGCCACCAACGTGTCGCAATTCGGGCCTTCACGAAATTCGATTTGCTTGCATACAGGTGACGATTCTAGTCTGCAAGGGATCACAGAGGGCATGACAGGTCGATAACTTAATTTATGAGGGAATTTTTTATCTGTAATTAATTATCCAATATTATTGCTTCCACTTGTACTTAAACCCAAACAAACAGCTTTTCTTCAAAATAAAAGAAACTCCTTTTCTTGATTCCAAAAATACCACATAAAAAATCTTGTTCCATATATACCAATAAATGACGAAAAAATTAATTATAAAACAACATTTTCTTCGTATGTCAAATTTCATACAAAACTATTTTTTATTTTAAGATTTGTCGAAAATAAAGCTTAAATTAGGATTAATTAAATCTCATTATTTATTATTAAACATTAAACTTATTATTTGACTTATTAAATTATTATTTACTTATTATCTTATTATTTAACTATTATTAAAACTTATTATTTGTGTATTAAAAAAAGTTATTTTTAACGCAATGTTAGAAAAATTAATTACGAACTAAACCCCTTAACAAATCATCTAAAACTTGTATAAAATCATTCAAAATTTATGCAAATCTGACCCGTCTTTCCTGGATGGAAATCCTGGAAATCTTGTTGCGTTTGATTCATTTAATAATTCATATCCTCATTAAAACGTTATTTTGAAATAATGAATCTGCCCCAAATGCCTATCGATTTACCATCCGCCCTATATTTATCTCCCACTTCAATAATGGCGCATCGAATAATGCACCACAAAATGTATTCCTTAAAAAAAAAAAAAAAAAAATTTCATTTGAATATTTTTTTAAAATATTGTCTTTAATATTCCCGAACAAAATTTAAAAAATTCGAAAGTCTAAAATCCGAAAAAAAACCCCAAAAATAAATAAAAATTAAATCTCCATCTTATTAGCTCTAAAAGTAGTATTTATTGTATTTATTCATATAAAATTGTTGATCGTAAAACACTTTTTAAAAAAGCGTAAATTTAGTAGGTCAAATATGCCTATTATATTAACCCAAACAAACCCAAACACATACATAATATTTCAACGATATAAAAAATTACGATTCTTCAATCAAAAAAACGAAAAAAAAAAATTAAGAAAAAATCCAGAAGTATAAAACCTGACAAAAAAACTACAAAAAGAAATGAACATAAAATCTACAACCTACAGATAAAATCTACAGATGTAAAAGTACTCCTCGATCAATTAGTCATGAAATAATTTTTTCAAAAGCCTCAATTTAGTAAGCGAAACACCAACCCTATTAACCCAAACAAACCCAAACAGATGTCTATTATTCCAACAATATTTCAAATTACTACTGTTCAATCACTAAACCCAAAAAAAAATCAAAATCCTAGATTGGCGTAATTCCCCATCCGAAAGAGCGAACAATTCGTAAATCCGAGCACGGATTGAAAAGAGAAGAATTTCCCAAAAGGGCGTGCCATATTCTTCGGCCGCGCAGGAACAAAAAACAAAAAAAATAAAAACAAAAAAAAAACATTGAAGAGAAAAAAAAAGATCGCAACGTAAAGTTGGTAGGAAAAAGGGTTCGCAAGGAATGCAATTGAGCGAAAGAGGTTTTCCCGTAGAAGGTAACGCGCCGGAGGTATTTCAGACACTTAATTTCCCGTCCCGCATCCCCTTCAACGTTTCTTCCAGCGTCCCAATTTGGCCATGCATTCTATTCGGGCAGGACGGGTTGTAGGTTTTCGGGCACGTTCCGCAATGTGTTTGCCACGTCGTATCACGAAAGAGGGGTCGGAGGAGGGTGGCGACTAATTGGTACGGCAGCCGTCCGGCAAATGCGAAAATGAAGGAAATAAAGCAAGACGGGACAAAGAAATAAACACTGGCTATGGTGGATGGTGGCGTCGAGAAGATCGAGAAAGTTCACTCGGGCGAAAAAGAAGAGTCTATCTCTCTCCCTCTCTCTCTCTTTTCTGAGGCGAGCGAGATCACGCGCCGGATAGACTTTGGTGGGAGCGCCCGAGTACTAAGAAAGGGATCGTCGAGGCTCGAGCAACACTGACCGAACGGTCGATCTCGTATACACACGTAACTGCTCCCAGAGTTTCCGTTAACACACCAGAATACACGGTTGCGTCTCGATCCACGATTCTCGTGCTGATTCCGGTCGAAACACTCGCCAACGACGACTTGGGTTAGAACGAGTGTGAAGGATGGAGGATCGATGCAGGGAAGAAACGGAGATGTGTGATTTACCTTGGATCACTATGGGACAAATATAGAAAAGGAATTGTAAAATCGGAATAATATAATGGAGATTATAAATAATATGTGCTTGAGTGGAGAAAGGATATAATAAAAGGAAGAAAATGAATATAATGTAAGAAATAAAATAAAATAGAATATGAATCTAAGATCTATATAAATCGAAAGTTTATAGATTTAAAAAATATATAATCCGAAAAAGAATATAAACAAAAAAATATACGCTAAAGAATATGAACCTTAAAAGTTCATAAATCAAAAAATTAAATAAAGCAAAAAACAATATAAACCAGAATCGAACATAAATCAAAACATAATATAAACCAAGAAAGAATATAAACCTACGAAGTTCATGAACAATAATATACCATAAACCAAGAAATAATATGTGCCAAAAAAGAATACAATCCAAAAAATAATATAAATAATATAAACCAAAAGAATATGAACCTAAGAAGTTCATAAACCAAAAAATGAAATATACCAAAAACAATATAAACCACAATCGAACCTAAATTAGAAAATAACATAAACCAAAAAACAATATAAACCACGAACGAACCGAAACCAAAAAATGAAATAAACCAATAAAGAATATAACTCAAAAAAAAGCATAAAATTAAAAAAAGAATAAAAACCAAAAGCGGATATAAACAATAAAATATAATCCAAAAACCAAGGTGAACAGAAAAGAGACCTAGAGAGGGAGAGAGGAAGAGAGTAGAGAGAAGTATCTCGACGGTAAAAAGAACAGAGGGACTACAAAGGGAATGTAGTCTCGATACTCGATACCGAGGGTGGATGTTCAAGCTGTGTGCATCGGTAAGCAGCTGAAATAAAAGACGAGGATCCCATGCGCAATATCTCGGGTGAAAACCAATTCTACCTTTGGCTGCCCAGTCAAATGTCTTTGCGAGCAGAGGAGAACCTTTTATCGACCTCCGAGTCGATGTGTTTGATCTGTTTTCGAAGTGTGCAAAAGTTACGTGTAAACTACGATAGTGTTGGTGATAAACTTGCGAGTGTACCCAAATGCCCTTGTGCATTATGTTAAACGTTCAATTAATAAAAATACTGTCAGTGATAAACAGTAAGTAAAATATTACATTTAAATAATATATATTTGTTGATACGTGAAGATGCATACACTTACTCATAATAATTTAGTGATATAGTAATAGTTTTAATAATTTAGTAATAGCTAGTAATATTAATTGTTTACACATTTTACTTAGTATTTATTTTCGATTTGGTTATTTATAAATATACGACATAATAAAAATAAATATAAACTTCAAGTTGTCAAAAATGATTCTACCTTTACGTACCCAATCAAATGTTTTTTGAGCAAGAAAGCTTTATATTAGTTTCTTTCCAACAAATTAATAATAACATTTTTAAAAATGTATGCCCATCTTGCAAAATTATTTTTTAGTCGTTATACATTCGTCAGTTTTCAGAAAAGCATTAATCAAACATCGAAGCCGGAGTATTCCTTTTTTTTCGTTTTTCGCGACAAAACAGTAAATTTTCTCAAACAAATCGTAAAGTCACGATAACGCAGTGATTACTCAATTCCGATCCCTAGATTGAGCGTAATTCGATTCAAATGACTTCCGAAATGAGGTATTTGGAAGAAATAGGTCGAATTACGGTTCAGTCTATACGAAGAACGACTACACGATTTCGAATGTTCCGGATGTATATAAAGCTTTTTTACTGCACAGCCAAGAATGGCAAAGGGCATTGCGGAGTTTACTCGCCGCACCCAATCAACGTGAGAACCGTAGAAACTCTGTTTTTCCAACCTTTTTCCCCAGTGGGGGTAACCAGGGAGCCACGAATCGGCTCGAACTCGTCGGCTTTACCCTCGGACCCTTCTTCCACTTTTCACGATTTTCTCAACGTGCACAGGTATCACACTTGTCACGTATGGGAAGGTGAGGATCCACGTACACGAGAGTGTCTTATCCTGAGAGGGATAAGACTGGAAAATGTCGTGACTGTCAGAAAGCCCGAACTTCCTTGAAGCTATTGGGGTTTTCCATTGGCTCCGATGTGGATTGTGCTCTTTCGATTGCCAAGATCCACCTTGTGGGCTCTGAGTATATAAAGGGGGAACTGCCGAGCGAATGAGAGAGAAATAGCATCACTGGCACTTTACACGCACGAACGCACCGGGCATGATCGAAAATGTACACTAAGGTACGCTGGAACGAGCACAGCCAATTCATACCCCCAACATCAACAGAGATAGGATGAGAAAATACCGAGTTTGGGTTGAACCACGACAAAAAAAGATTGACAATCCTTGAAAATCAAGTTTCAGTGGTACCTCTGATTCTCTTGGAACTACCGAGGCTTATTGCGACAACAAGTCCAATGATCATTCGGTTGATTCTTCAATACGAACCCAATGGAAAATCTTAACCATAGCTGAGTTAGCTGTGACGTTAAAGGCATTTTTTGAGTTCGATGAAAATGACTTTTTGGCCAAAATGACCAGTTTGAGGTACCTTGAGTCCTGAAAAAGTTACTAGAGTTTGTTTGGGTTAGGTTGGAATGACTATCAATAAGGATTAAAGGACACTTGGAGTATAACAAGGTCATAGCAAAGCAGTCAAAAGACGTTTTCTACAACCCGTTTGGATGAGCTAGCTTTGTAGTAGGTTCCTCGATCAGACTATGGTCATTTTCCTTCAGCGGGTCTTCTCAACATAACTATACGTTCTTAGTTTTATCACAGCTAAATAAGTAATAATGGGACTTTGAACCCTTGTCCTTGCCATCCTTAGTCGAAAAGCTTTCCGACCTTAGTTTTTTCGCGAACCTCTCCAGCCAGATCCACTCATGGCTGGACAACAATATGTTTTCCAATTTGATAGCAGTTTATGAGGTATTTCAATTCAGCTACCAATAACTGTAAATCCGGTCGATTGACCACTGGTAGGAGAAGGAAAAGCTTACGGGTCGTAAGACGTAGAACTCCTGTGTAATAATGGCTTTCATGCAAACGTCGATAGGATATACGAGGTCTAGGTAAGCTTTCGTAAAACACGCAAGGACTCAGCTTCAGTGGTATTACGTCCATTTGCCTCCTCGCATGTCCCTTCAGGGTCTCAGTTTCTTTTCCTCCTATATTGGAACGATTTTCTCCTTTCTTCACAATTTCCCTTCAGTAACAGTTGAAGCCCCAACGGCTAGGAGCCCCAGGGATCTGTTTCGTTTTCTCGGTCTCTGCGCCCCCTCCCCCCCGGTGCGACCGGGTTTTATATCCACCCGCAAAAGGATGACTCGCCAAGCGTATAAAAAAGAACCCGAGGAAGAGGAGAAGCTTATAGGATGTCATAGAGAGAGAGGTAGAGATGGGAATAAGATCTTAAGACGAGTAAACCAAACCCCAATGCTGCGCAACCAACAGCCAGCAAAGATCGGAGTTTGTTTTTTCAGGAAATTCCAGTTGTCGTGTCTGATTCCCCGGCGGGCGATATATACTTATAGGTTCCTATATCCTAGGTTGAGGAGTACGCAGTATCACGACCCCAACTAAACTGCTTTCTGCAGAGAGCACGTCCGGTCGTGGTAACATTGGTGGCTCTTATTCCCATCCAACTGTTCGTTACCCTCCGGTTGCGCAAGTGCGCATCTACTCATCTCCCACCTCTCCCCACCCACCCCTCCTGGCGTTACCAACCGTAAAGCGAAAAGAACCAGACGTACGAGCAATTTCAATGAACATCCGTCCCACTCACCGCTAATTCGATGCGCCACTGTAACACCCCAGTCCTTCCATCAAACAAGAGCCCACCGAGCCTCCCGGCGCAAAGTTGGAAAGGCTTGCCTTTCCAACAGCCCTGTATAGCCGGTTCACTATTCAATGAGTTTTCCAGCAAAAACTCCTGCCTACCACTCTGTGGCTCGGATGCTTCGCTGGTCATACTCGTTTTCCCATTTTTTTGCCGAGCATTCGTTTGCTTCCTGAACTTTGAAGAAGCGGCGAAGCGCTGGTTGGATGATCTAAGGGTGCTTTTAAATGGTATTAGGTGGGATGACAGGCAAAGGGAATAGGGGTACCGAAAAAAAAACATAATGGGGATTATGAGGTGCTAATAGTGCTTTTGATGGAATCTGGGTGGGCTGGAAGTAGAGATGTACCTCATTTTGGCATTGTGATTAACGCGGCCAATGATGAAGGTTCTGATTGCGTGGGGTGATCTTTTTAGTAGCAGTTTGTTTGGGTTTGTTTCGGTCTCGCTTCCAGGCATTGAAGATGACTCCAATGATTGTTTCGAAAAATTGAATAAACAACCGGAGAATTATATCAGCTTCAATGAGGGCTGTGAAGACGATTGTAGGTTTCTGTCAAATATAAAATATAAGAATCGTAAAAAAATAATAAGTTTGGGTACTTTTGGGTAACCATTCGCGCCCATTCGCTTCGTAGATCGTAAAAACCTTAAATTTATATTTCACAACCAGACAATATATTTTTCTCTATCTAACAAGGGAAGTCCACTCGTTTACCAACTTCTCAGATTAACCATTTATCGCCTCTGGGCGAAACTGCCTTCAGCTCGGATCAAGGAGCACTTCCATTTTCTTTTCTTTACCCATACGTAAGTTTACCTCAGTCCCAGGAGTAACAGGCCAGTCGATTCGCGATGCCACGAACTTCGTTGGCAACAAATACGACAATGAATTATTCATTCGAGCCAAAAAGGATAAATATCTGGGAAGACAACTAGTGGTCCCGGTACTGTCACAACAACACCAACTTACAATTCCCTCTCGTCCATTCAGCGAATCCATCTTGATAAAAACAGGAATCGTTATCGATGACTGAAGTACTCAACGATCAGAAATGCTGGCGCAGCAACTTCATTGAGAATTCTGGAAAATCCGTCAGGCTGCTTGATGACTAGTGGCTCGGGTTCTAACAGGCTAGACTGCTTGATGACTTATGGCTGGGTCCTAACAGACTCTACTGATGGATGATTGCAGATTTCTGATGGATTGGGTTCCACAATGGCTTTGGCAGAGTTTCAACAGACTAGACTACTTTGTTTGGCTTTAGTGACAGAGTTTTAACGGACTAGACTGCTTGATGACTAATGTCTGAATATCTAATGGACTAGACTGCTCGATGACTGCGGATTCTTAACAGATTGGACTGCATGATGACTTTGGCAGAGTTCCATCAGACTAGCCTGCTTGATGACTAGTATTTGGGATCCTATCAGACTAGATTGCCTAATGGCTCGTGGCCATCGTCTTAACAGACGTTCACTGATCTTCGAACCGTATCAGCGAGTCACCGGAGCAATCGAGTTACCGGAGGTTACCACGGGCAAAGTTGGGGACAGGTTGATTGCCGGAGAAAAGCGGATGGGAAGAAAATGCGAAAGGAAAGCTCCATTTTCACTTGTCCTTCTCGGTATCGCAACTAATTTCGTACTTTTAACGTTCATCGCATCGAAGTCGATATGTCGGATTGGAGATAATTGGCAGGCGAAGGAAAACTGTTCGAAGGGAGAAATAAAAAGCACCACTTGGAATGGACACGCAACTAGGAGTGATGAAAAAGATGGACAAAAGGGACCCCAATGGAGACAAGAGAAAATCCTTTTATAGCTGTAACGGAAAATTGCCGGAACTGAAACTTACTAGGGGTGCAGATGAAGAGACTGTGCTGGTCCTCCTAGATTCCTACGGTGGTGTGGTCGAGATGGTGGAGTTTATATCGATGAAGAGACTTGTAGGTCAAGAGGGTTTTCGATGTATGACCTCGTTGGGGATAACGTTCCCAAGTACCTCTCCCCTGGGAAACCGGCATCATCATTGCATGATTGGCTCACAGAGAAAAAAGGGACTAACTGCGTTTTCTTCGACTCCATCCTCATTTCTACAAATGTTTTCCTACTAGGGGTTTGTTTGGATTCCACGTCCACACTCCATATCCATTCGTTTTTATTGAAAAGTTCAGTCACCCTCCAGTGGATAATAAAACTGTTTACCCACTTCAGATTCTCCTTTTAATACAAATAATTTCTGGATAAAATAAATTATAAAAATAAATTGAATAAATTAATAAAATAAATGCGAAAAAATAAAATACATTAGCTAATTTGTTTTTCTTTGTTATTCAGTGCAGTGCATAATTACTGTGTAAAATAAGGAATAAAAATTAATTTCATTAATTATTAAAGTAAATGCGAAAAAAAATAAAATACTTCTGTATATTTTTTCTTTTTTATCCACTCTGCAATTGATAAAAATTGTGTTTGTCTTCTCCATATTATACGAATAATTGCTGGGTGGAATAAATAATAAAAATTAATTTAATAAATTATTATAATAAATGCGAGTAAAAATGAATAAATTTTGCAACTTTTTTTATTCGATACCTTATCTTAAGTATATACATCTGTTAACAAACATTTCGAAAAAACGCGATTTACAAAACTAAATTAACAAATTATACATAATAATTACAAAAAAGCCTAATTTGGCTTTTAGACCTTAAAAATTAATTACGTAAAATAGTTGGAAAATCGTTGCGACATATATTTGTATCTATATTAAGAAGGTTGTATAGAAAATTTAATTAATTATTTAAATACTTAATAAAATTAAATAAATTTATTAACGAATTAAATAAAAATACCAGCAAATAAATAATACACAATTTATCTAATTTCTTTAATTCCAGCAATTGCTTTTATCTCATTTTAACCACTCTGTTAATTTGAAATAAAAATAACCAGTTTTCCCCTGATATAAATAATATTGCAATTTCATTTTAACATCGTGTTTCAATATATCAAAAAAAAGAATATTTTTCGTTTCTTCGAGAACATTTATATTACACAATTCTCTAACCTCACAAATGCTAAATCTTCACGATAAATAAACATAATAAAAATTTAATTAATTTTAATCTAATAAAAATTCATGTTCAATTAAAATCATAAAAATAAAAATAATCTTCTACTGCTGATACACATTTTCCTGGATAATCGTATAAATTACAAAATAATAATTTTACCAATAAAAATTCTGGCTTGACAGCACATTTTTGCCAATCGAAAGTATTCGACTGTGTGTTCAATTTCATGCCGCGTAACTTCAAGTCCAATTAGTTTTGAGAGAAGAATTATGTCGAAAAAAAAATAAATTATTCAACTATGTCGCGAGTATTCCAAAATATATCGAGTGAATAGTTAATTAGATGTACAGGATTCAATAATAACGAGCTCGGGGGGGTTTTGGAGGCCGGGTATGAAACGTGAGAGGAGGATCGAAATGGGAATATTGGAAATGGTTTTCCCTGCGAATGACACTCGTGGAAATTAGTCGGTCAATTCGAGAGATCCTCGATATTGGATCAGACATTTCCAATCAATATACATTTACCGTAGAATTGGCATATTTCTTTTCTTTCTTTTTTTAAAATCTTTTTTCCCCTTCGTTGCTCCTCAAGCTTTGTGGTCGTAAAAATAAAATAGAAAAGGAAAAAAAAGGCAAAAAAAAAATTCCACAACGCTTGAAATCCTGCGAATAGTTCGAATGACGGATTTATAATGGAACATAAAATACAGAAGCTACTCCTTGGCCAAGAAAAATGAAGCGAAGTTAAACGTTGACGATTCCTCGTCACGTAAAACTTATAACGATAAAACTTATCCGGTCTTATGAGGATTGTTAAATTTTTGATTATCCCTTCGTTCAAGTGAAATAACACGGCTAAAGAGATTAGAGAAACCAAAACGAGCAGGCAAAAAAAAGACTAAAAATAATCATTACCAGGTACTTTGAGTATTGACAATTTAAATTCAAATTTAAGTTGAAAGAATACGAGAAATTTGACTTTTTTTTTTTAACAATGAATTTTCATAAATCAGAATGAATGAATTCTAAAAAAATGTGGAACTGAAACGAGAAAAACGTTTGAAAATAGCGTTGACATGAAACTTTAAGGGGTTAAGACATTTAAGAAGCAAAATAAATCAGGGTTAACGAAAAATTATTTTTTTGTAGATTTAAGGAAGATTGATGAAAAATCTTTTTGATATTTATTTGCATATGCCCTGAGAAATTTGTTATTCTAAATTCTATTTACAAATACGATTAATTAAAGAAATTCCATTAAAAAATATAATTGATTTAAAAAATTCCATAAAAAAATACGATTAATTAAACAAGTTATAACAAATTTGTTTAATATATTTTTTAAGCTTAGGTTTTCAATAATTTTATCAATTTCGACCACCCAGTAAATAGGAAACGAAAAAAAAAAACAATTTTTTAAAATAAATAATATTAATAACGAAAAGTTGACAGTGCTTTTCTTACAATTTTTCAGATATCAAAGAAACTATAGTTTTTTTTCGAGGACGAATAAAAAAATTATTACAAATTATGAATAAAAAAATTGTTTAAACTTACGAAGAAAAAGGATTAATTTACTGAAAATTAAGAAATTCCAGTACGGTAATAACTAGCCTCTTATCTAGAGGCAATAATAATAACTAGACTCTTATCATATGGTATTATATTTCTCTCTACGACAATCTGCATTATTTACCGCACTTGCCGTATTGCCGTAATGTTCATTAGCATCTGAAATTAATTTACGAAATGGAGCTCTCGGAGTTAACGATATACGTGTCTGATTAGAGTGGCGGAATACTTACGATCGACACGTACACTTTATCTGAATCTCAGCTGTAGTGATATTAATTAGAAAAGCTTTGCAGAATGTACGTCACGCTGATATTCCTAGCTATATTTTTAGAGTGTCTATCAAATATGCTCTAAACGTATTCGCTCGAACGAAATCCAATCCAGAGCATAATAATATATCTAATTTAATCGTACCCACTCTCGTCCGTTTCGAAGTTTACTTTTGATTTATGCATAATTTGATTTTGATTTTGATTTTGATTTTGATTTTGATTTTGATTTTGATTTTGATTTTGATTTTGATTTTGATATCGATTTTGATTTTGATTTGTCTCTTTAGCTGAGTTATCGTTTGGGTTTGTTTGGGTTCGATAATTCCTAGCTGGAAAATTACTAAGGACAGTTCTTGCGAGCGGCTTGAAAACAATTATTTTGCGACCGAAAAAAGTCAAAAAATATTCTAGAAAGGTTTTTTGCATTTTCCCAGTCTAATTTTGTACTTTCGACAAAAACTCGGGCATATTTGTAATGAGCTGAGAATTTTCGGTTGGACATTCGACGAATATTATCGAAATTTCGTCGAAAGCACCGCACACAGCAAAAAAAATCATGTTTTTCGTAGTTTTTTACGATTTTTTCATGGAAATTTTGGGTTTTGGGGGAAATGAATGGTGGATTCGTACTCAGGGAGTCAAATTACATCGTAATGGACCATTAAAAAAAATATTAAAAATCCAAAATTTTTTTCGATTTTTGGACAAAATAAGTTTTTTCACTTAATCATTGATAACTTTTTTCCCTTTAGGATTTGGCGCTCCGCTTTGTGCTCAATCTCTTCGTTATAATTTTCCCTTCAAAACCCTTTTTTAATAATTAAAATCCGATGATTTTTCGATTTTTGGCGGATTTCCAAAGTTGGACCATCGATTTTTGCAAATTTTTCCATACATACCCCTTTGCCTCTTTTTTTGCGATTTTTCGAGTGGACTTTCCGGGAAAACTATGAGAG
>JAPYZI010003370.1:0-54817 GCA_030523105.1 Ophioninae sp. A BG-2022a | reverse complement strand
TTTTTCGAGTGGACTTTCCGGGAAAACTATGAGAGATATCGATACGAATCCAACGCCATTATTTAAGTCAGGCAAAAACCTTTTCCAAACTCTCCAAATGAAGCTTCATAGTACAGTAGGCGCTCACTCTACGACCTTTTGAAATATCGTGATTTTTGAGATTTCGGAGGAAACGACCTGGGAGGTCGAAAATTTTTTTTTCCGTTTTTTAAGTATTAAAAGAGTGTATTTGATCGGAAATTTTCCTCTGATTACGAATATGCCCGAGTTTTTGCCAAAAGAGCAAAATTAGACTGGGAAAATGCGAAAAACATTTCGGGAATATTTTGTTGACATTTTTCCCTGCTGCAGCTTACTTTTATAATGGGCCCTGTATATATATATTTTTTTTTCTCATATACAATGCTTGGTCAAAAGGATAAAGGTTTGATCATCAATTTTCAGAATTGATTCAAGCTTTAAATAACCATTTATCGAATTCTGCCAATCTCCTGCAGCGCTGAATTTTCCTCGAAGCGAATTTTCCGTAAAAAAAAGCGGCGAAAGTTTTTCATTCGATAAAATAATATTGAGATCGATAACAAGACGCTTATCAAAATATTCGCTTCCGTGAATGAATTAATTGATTAACGCAATTTTATTTTATCGAATTTCCCGTACGATTCAATGATAGGGATAAGAGGAGGCGAGGGAGTTTGAGGAAACGTTGGCAAGTTCGCGTGACTGTATTACAACACACGATAATAATTAAAGCACTTTTATTCATTTTTCCATTTTTCCTTCCTATATCGTTCGCCTCGCGCTCTCCCGAACACACATTTATGCAGACAAATTTCACGATGAATCGATAAATGAATAATTAAAAATACCACGATGAATCGATAAATCAACAATAAAAATTTATCGATAAATCGATAAATCAATAATAAAATTTATCGATAAATCGATACATCGACAGTAAAGTATAATCGAAAATAAAAAATGCTCGATAAATCGATAAATGAATAATAAAAAGACCACGATGAATCGATAAATCAACAATAAAAATTTATCGATAAATCGATAAATCAATAATAAAATTTATCGATAAATCGATAAATCGACAGTAAAGTATAATCGAAAATAAAAAACGCCCGATAAATCTGTAAATGAATAATAAAAAGACCACGATAATTCGAACAAATGAATAATGAAAAATCGATGATAAATCGATAAATGAATAATGTAAATTTCCCCATAAAATGGTAATAAATCGATAAATCGTGTGCAGAGTAACGATCTGTAAACGAGTGGACGCAGCGATGATCCGGTGTACCCAAGGGATGATCATTTTCTGCATCACCCAGAGAGTGGTCTGTGACCTCAATCGAAGTCGACATCGCGCATCTCTTGGTCTCCGGGATCATATAGGGACTTGTTTACAAGGAAACATCGCGCGATGCATAAGAATTCGTGAGAGGGATAAACACGGGGTGGGGTCACACAGCGGTGGATTCGTATTCCGGATCAGTACCGGTGCTCATCGTTCTTCGGTATACATCGGTGCGAGGAGGGTTCTTCGACGACGCAGACGGGGAGAAGCTACGCGATGAGCGTTACGATGGAAAAGAGCTTATCTATATATAAAACTGGCAGTGAATAGTTATGCAGCTGAAAAGGAGGGAGTAGTCTGGTCTCTCTCTCTCCCTCGAGGAGAAAATCGCGTTCTCCCGATGCATGGAGTGCACTGTGCGAGTGTGCCTGTAGTGTCGATACGTGTTGGCATCTCGGGATGTTTCGCCATTAGACGTATTACGTATGCGAGTAGCTGAGGGTCGTCAGACGTCTCCGTAGATGCTACGGGGGCAAGTTGGGTCACTCAGTAAATTACAATATCGATAAATACGAGAAATCAATCGGCACATTATTAAAAAGGACTGCTAAAAATTGACACAAATTTTGGACACTCGCGGATCATTAGGAATACCCGATCATCGATCATCTCCTGAATTCCTCGGAAGAAAATCCCGACTCGACCTTGGAAAACCGGGAGTTCGTTCAAATTTAAAACTCGTCAATGTTAATCCAAACTGTTCGCTACAATCAAAGACGTTTAAGTTTCCATCGTTGTAAACCAATGATACAAAACCCTTTCCTTCATTTTCACATCACTATTCGAAACATCGCTTCCCAATTTCAAATCCGAAACATCCGTCAACACCAACCCGAACAATCGTTTCAAAGACTCTAACGTTTCAAACCAGTAACGACGAAAAATAAAATACAGTGGTACTGAAAAGTATAAAATTACTTTGCGTTCGAACGACATCAGGCTCCATCATGATCAATCGAAATTCCGTCCTATCACGCCCGAGCAGTCACTTCAGGAAATACCAATCCGGAACTGGTCTAATCACTCATCGGAAACCTCCAGTCGAATCCTAGGAGCATCGATGCTTGGTGGATGCGTTTGGAAAAGTATAGTTGACCCCCTTTGCCCCATCGTTCTAATCTCGACCTTTACGCACGGAGCCGTATACGTCACTGTGCCACAAGCCAGTGGAGACGGGAAGAGCATTAGTTATTCATCGCATCGAGTCCCTGTTCGCAATGGTACCGCGCGCGCACAGTCCCCAAGCTCCACCGTCGCGGGAATCTATCTCGCATCGCTTGGACGGGAACTCTCGCGATACATGCGAGAGGTAAACGTACGTAAACCAGCCCAGGAAACTGACCGAACCTGCACCAACCCCCCCCCCCCCCCCCCCCCCCCCCCCCCGCCCCCCTTCCTCCTCGTCTCTGCCGTTACACGTCCAGACATAAGCTTGTCTCTCGAACTTACGCATAAACGTGTGTAGGACCGTAACAACGTGGCGAAATCGATACCCGGGACACAGGTAAGGACACTGATAAATGGTGATCCATTATTACCGTCTATTTTCACGAGAAAATAATAGAATACGTTTGTCTCCCGTGGGCCACGTAATGTTGAAGATAATGAGCGGGTAGGGGCGGGAGGGGGTGAGCTGGTGGATTTTTGAACACGCAAAAAGTGGTCGGTGATCAATTCATTCACTATTCATTCGTTGGCAGTGAAATAATTAATGACCACCCGTTGGCTAACAATTAATTGTTGGGTTCATTAATTAATTAGGTAATTAATGAGAGTTGGAGCTTCTGGCGGCTGGCGTTTCGTGCTGTACTGTGAGAAAAGTTGGTGCGCGACCTATCTTGAGAAACGGTTGGATTCGGTATGCTGAGAATAATTAGAAATGGGCTTAGTTGTTTCGTACGCGGGTGGTAGGATAAAAGGGTTTTTTTTTTTGGACTTGTTTTGGTTATTCTTATGTTTTTGTTGGTTTTTTTTATTTGCCATCCGTCGAGTTATTTGGAAACGCGTTTTTTTTTTGTCACTTTTTTGGTGGTTTACTGGTTTGTACGTCTGTTGGAAAATATTCGGAATGAGAATTGGGTATGCGTTTGAAATATTTAATCGTTATGATTTTAGTAAAGCATTCTTTTCCTATTGTTTCCGGATTTTGATTTTAGGTGTTTTTTTTTTAGTGAATTTTAGAGGAGATAATAATGTGTAATTAACGAACTGATAACTGCAACGATATTACGAAAATGATAAAAAATAATCGACGCTATTTATTATCTTCAGAATGTTTTTTCAATTTTCTTTGGGTAGAAAATCTAAAAGATTCAATTCAATTTTCTACCCTCAAACGAATAGAAAGAACTCAATTTTCCATCCCACAAAAATTGAAAATACCGACTTATTTTTCTATCACAAGAAACTTAAAAAGAACTACTTTTTAATTTCAACATCGAAAATAATGGCTTTTCAATTTCAAAATTGACAATTACTCCGTTCCAATCTCAAAATTAAGCCTGACTTGTGTTGAATTTTAAAACAGACAAAAAAAACTTCTTTTCCACATAAAAATACCAAGGAACAACTTTTCAATTTTCTATACCTCAAAAAAAAAAAACATCAAACAAACAAACAAACAAAACTGGCCGAAAAATCATGAAAACGAAACAGGCAAAAAAGTCAGAGATTGAAACGAGGAGAATTGATCGAACGAACCAAGAACAAAGAAATTTAACAGAATCGATTGTGTGATTTACGATTTACAAAAAAGAAAACAAAAAAGAGCAAAAAAATGGAATAAATGCACGTTAATTTAGAGCGGAGCGATCGAGTCCCTGTGAACCGGCAATCGACGCGTTACATAGCCCCGTACGTATCGTTCATTGATTTCACCGCGCTTTCACGAGAAACGTAACAACGAATGAGAGTACCCACACGTGTGCTCTCGCTCGCACGCACACACGTACACACCCACACACGCTTCGTCTCTCTCCTTTTCTTTCTCTCTCATATTGATATTAAAATTAAATTGTTCCAAGCTCGTAAATAAATCGATGTTGATGCATTCGGATAATAGGAGTCTTCGGTTTTTCTCGAGTCGAAAGACGTCGAGAGTGAATATCCATGTTGAAGAGACGAAGCCTTTTCGCGAAGCGTTTTACCGAGATTGTTCTCTCTTCCTCTCTCCATCTCCGTCTTTTTATTTCTAGCTCTCCCCCTTCTCCTCGCTCGTTCCCTCCTTGTCTCTTTTCTTCTAATGGCGCAAGGTGAATGCATGCGCGGTACAGTGCGCGGGACGATAATTTATGGCCGCGTTTATTCGCCCGGTCGCGCTTTCCCAATGCACTTTCTACGGCCGATCACCGGGATGCTGGGCGGCTGTTCGAGCTAGCGAGCACCGAGCGAAACTCCTCTCGTTGTCGTACCAACTCTACGTGAAAACGTCCGACGGTTTCCGCGCGTTCAAAAGTCCGCGCAGCACTGTTGCGCAATCGTTGCACCGTCGTCGAGACCGCCTACTCGCCCTCGATAAACGTCCCATCGGGTGAGGAACACCGCGAGTTCGAATTAAAACACCAAAGAGATCGCGGACCCTAGCGAGAGATATACGATCAACGAGCAAGACTCGTCAACCGAATCCTGAACCGCCTCGACGTTCTTCGAGAGTTAAAAGACCACCGGATAATACCGCTTCGTCACGATCGGGCCAACGTCGATACGCAACTTCCGACAATCGATTGATACGTCCGCGTGGGACATTTTCTTTCCTCTTTCCGGAATTATCGCGAAACTTGACTAGTTGCGCGATCAGAAAAAAGAATTTATTAAAAAGAATTTAAAAATTTTAATAATAAATAAACATACACGCGCTGCGTCGATTACGAATTAGTAGGAGATGGGGGAGGGGGGGGGGGTTGAAGGATACGTTACGTTTAGATATGATTGTGTAAATGACAAAAAAATATATAATTCGTACATCTTGAATCGTTCGTTTGAATGAAAAATGTATTCCAATTCATTAATTTCATTCAGCAGCTTAATCAATTTATTATTTTCGTCCAAATTATCTCGTCGATACAAATAAATTGATACAATTACATGCATAGAAAAATCAGTTCGGTGAAATTGTTTTTATAAAAGCGTTCGTTATAAATTCAGGGTTAAAATACATAGAATAAAAATGGTCCTGAATTGACATTTTTTTCTATTTTTATTTTAAACAGATACGTACACGTTTAGGTTATGTATAAATATATGTGTGTACACGTTTGAAATAGAAATACAAGAGAAACTCATTGAGCAGATTTTTTATAGTATAAATATTTATTTATTTCAGTTCGTAACGAATGTTTTTCGAAAATAATTAAATTGAAATGTTATTTATATATTTATTATTTATTTATCTATTCAATTTTCTTCGATTCTTTAATTTATTCATATATATAAATATATATATAATTCTATAAAATACTTTTTGGTGTCCGTGTACATTTATTTGACAACGAGTTACATTAAATTGAATTGATTGAATAAATAACTAAACACTTAGGCTTAGATTATTGAATATTTGTACGTTTTCTTCGAAGCAAAGAAACTAGAAGGAACAATAAATCGCGTGAATAAAACACAGCATTATTTCGAAAAAAGAAAAAAAAAAAAAAAAAAAAAAAAAAAAAAAAAAAAAAAAAAAAAAAAAAAAAAAAAAAAAAAAAAAAAAAAAAAAAAAAAAAAAACACACACAAAAATTGTTCGATCGAACAAACCCGCGCTAATATGCATAATCAGCCAGCTTTCATTTTCGTATAAAATATAACAAAGTGATAAAACCTTTACTCTCGTGTTACCTTCCCTTATAAATTGAAAATACATACGAGGGATAATGAATTATGGTAAATAAAAATTAAAAAAAAAAAATATACAAATTTAATCAATTATGTAGACGTAGAGTTAGTTATGTACGGTTTCAGGTACGAGAGCTCGGTACGTTTTAACTGGGAGACAGAGAGGATGCATAATCTCTACGAGTAGGCTGATACAGAGGGATAAAGAGGAGAATTACAAACATCGAACAGGTGTTGTGCAACGAAAACGCGGAAGTGTTTCGACTGCTTGATTTTGCTGCGCGAGAGAGCTCTCCCTGAGACACGGGGTAAGCTCGTCTAGTCAATTCAGACGGTCTTGCCGTTTTCCCTTTACTATTTCACATACATTTTATATATATATATATATATATATATATATATATATATATATAATGGCTAATCGCCTCCTCCACTCTCCAAAGATACAGAAATATACTCACGGAATTATGTCACGTATCCGTGGAAACACTCGCACTTGCGATTTTCTCTCTCTCTCTCTCTCGCTCTCGCTCTCTCTCTCTCTCTATGGCGTGTACGCGTGGTAACTAAACGAGCCGAGAGCCTGGACCGCAAGAGGCATGAGTTAGATGAGACGAACACCCCTTTCTCTGACTCCCATTGAAATTCGACGACGACGACGACGACGACGACGACGACGACGACGTCGACTAAAACGAAGAGGACGACTACGGCGGTAATTTCGTAGATATTTTCTCCGGCACATGCTAAATTCACATCAAACTTTCGACTTCCGGGTTTACGAGAATTTGGCGAACGAAGCAACGAATTTTCGTCCCTAAGCTGTGACGATGTATATCTTGTCGAATCGAAAGTACAATTTTCCTGTTTTATTCTGGCTTCGTCTCGTTCTTTCATTCCCTCTGTTTCTTTTATTTTTAACGAAATTAAAAAAAAAAGGAAAAACCGAGAAGCAAAGAAGTTCGTCGAGAACTGGAGGGGAGTTCGGTGACTTCGAGGATTTCCTGGGAATTACGGGAAATAAAGGGGAGACTCGCAAACTCGATGACGCAACGAGGAAATAAACCGATCAATTATTCGGACCCCGCGGATCCTCGAGATGTACTTTATTGACGAGCGAGTTTGCGCGCTTCGACGATGGGAAACGTCGCATGGGACTGATGTAACGGGAAAGTGGAAAATTCGGAAGATGGATGAAAACGGAAGAATCTGAGGTAATTAAATGTCCATCTTTATTTGAGGGTATTTTATGAATTTGAACGAATTATTTATGACGTCAAATTAACATCGGGATCGTTCGTTTATCAATCGATAACGAGTTTCGAATATTTTACAAAGGATCGGATTAATACTTACTACGAAATCGATATTTAAATTATTAAACTATTCGCTTCATTATTAATATTAAATGTTACGTTACGTTACGTAAATATTTAATGTTATAATTAAACATTACGATATTGCAATATTAAATACTTGAATTAAATTTTATTAAAAAAGAAAAGTACATGAAAATAAATATTTACATTATTTTGTACTTATTATATTTTAATATTTTATCATCCAGAATTATCAATAATAAAAATAATATCAATCGAGGAAAGAATTCACTTTATTTTCCACTGGAAGAATAAAAATGATTACAGGAAATAACAAATTTAATAAATTACATGAAAGAAGACGAGATGAAATCATCGAGAGAAAAAAAAACAAATACTTTTCTGATACACAGATAAATAATAAATAGAACAAATAAATAAATACACGAATAAATAATAAATAATACAAAAATAAATAATCAATAAGAAAACGAAATAAAAATATTGTCTCCTGATGCAAAAAAAAAAATCATTTTACACTCAAATATTTCTTTGTCCTCGAAAAAATTTTGTTTGCTATTACATCGTATCGCACACGAAAGAAGAATAAGAAAAAGAAACGAAAATTCATGTACATCGATAAGTATACGAGGCATACGGTAAAATGCTGTAGGGGACAGTGTACAGGAGAGTTCCGCGTTCACGAGGGGATTTACGTATAGTTATATCGGCTCGTTAATACTGCATGCACCCACGTGGTACCTATATATCTCGCTCGAAGATACACGCTAAGATTACGCGAAGATTATGCATGTCCGCGATTCGTGTCGATGAACGTTACGTGTGTCCGCGCCATAATACACATCGTATATAAAAAGGCTGAAGCATCGAGCAATCATGAACGTATTTACGTATTCGACCAGTTATTTATTTATTTATTTATTTATTTATTTATTTATTTATTTATTTATTTATTTATTTATTTATTTATTTATTTATTTATTTATTTATTTATTTATTTAATTATTTATTTATTTATATATATATATATTTTTTTGAACTTCGGTGATTATTAACGGATTATTAACGACGACTAATATTAGCAAACCTGATATTATTATTTTTGTTATTTTTTCCAGTGCGTTTTTCAACTTCATAGTAGCAATTATCCGCCACAATTGACAGGCCCATGAATAATAAATCACGAGGAAGGAAGCGCCGCTCGAGAATCGCTGGGAGGACTGGAACGACACGTCGAAGGAGAAGGGTCGTTCGACGTCTATGACAGGGAGATAGGAAAACAAGGAAAACAAAAAAAAAACAGGGACTGGATGAAATACGTTTCCTCTGTGTCCGAAGCTAATTGGCAACGTCGGAAGACTTCTCCGGAGGGCGGAGGAACGGAATGAGAAAATGAATGGACGTCCACGTTGGGTGAATTGCCAATTCGTTTTGCAATATACCCGCGCTATACGAACAACATCCGAGATATCGAAACATTTTGAAAAATGCAAAATTTTACGTCCGAAAGTAAATACAATTTCGAAAAATGTTCGGACTTTCAAGAAACAAAGTTTTTTTTTTTTTAATATAACGTTAATGAAGTATAATTTTAAGGATTTTGAGTTTTTTAAATATATATTTCATATTTTCGAGTGATCTGTGATTTATTCGTTGTAGCTATAGTTACGAGCTTGAAATTTCACGAGAAGTTAATATATATTTCTCACTTTTTAATAATTTAACTTTCTTATCTATCTTTTTCTAAAAATTGTCAATGCTTGATTCGAATTTACGAAATTCGACACTTTTTTTAAAATCTCAGAATTCTCATATCGAATAAAGCTAATGAAATTCACAATCCACGGTTTGAAAATATTTTCCAAATTCTTATAACCTACAAATTCGAGTTTGGAAATTCCCTAGGAACATTTGTATTGTCCCCTATCGGAATGAAAGCTTAAAAAAAAATGTTTTCTATGACATTTATGATATCGGTCAGATTTGTTAAACAATCGCTTCGCGAAATGTGCGCTGATAACGAGTGAGCGCATCCTGGAGACATCAAAGACACCGAGAGCTCGGAGATTGGCACAAAAAAAGAAAAAAAAAAAAAAAGAAAAACGAAAAACAAAAAAACGAAGCATTTCGCTGCCAAAGGTTCGAAAAAATCGATAACTTCCGTTAACCGGGCATGTAATTGGTGGAACTTTTCTTTTCGACACCCCCGCGAAACGTACGTCGTTAAAGCTCCGCCGGAGAACAAACGAGGCGGGACTTTCGTACCGTTCTCGTCTCGTGACGAGAGGACGTTAGAATTCAAAGTTCTCTTTGGAGTCGGAACGAAGAGTTCTGACGAAAAACGAGGCCTCGAGGATATCTAAACGCCACGCAATAACTTGAAGAATATTTTCAGGAAAGGAGAAAAAAAAAAAGAAAAAAAAAAAACAAATGAAAGAAAGAAAAAAAAGAGAGTGAAAGTGGAAAAGAAAAATAGACGACGACGATGACGATGATGATGATAAAATTTATTATGCCCCAATCATACTATCATTCCACAATTGTATAACAAAAAAAGAAAAAAAAAAAGTCATACAAATATAACAGAAAAAAACAATAAAGAACAATACAGCGATAATAATAAAAAAATACTACAAAAAATGAAAAATAAAGTCAATAAACTAAATACAAACTAAACCATAAAACTAAAAATAATTATGCGGAGAATGCTTAACTTGAAGGATACGAAATAAAAATGAAGTACAACATAATAAGAGTAACAAACGAAAAAAAAAGATAGACGGAGAGAGAGAGAGAGAGAGCGAAGAAGGAAATAACCAAAGACCGGAAGGAGTCGTGTGAAATAAAGGAGCACACAAAGCGAGGAAAGAAGCTGGCGTGTTGTTTTTCCTTTCATCCTGTGTACTATCGCTCGCCTCAGAGTCGTCGACCTCCTTCAATCTTTTCTCTCCTTCTCTAACCCCCCTCCCCCTACCCCTCATCGTACTCGGTCTATCTCTACCTTTTTCTCCCTTTTTCCTCTCACTCTTTCGTTTTCCTATACACCCTTATTACATCTTTCTTTTTGCTCGTAACCATCGCTCCCCTCGGCCTCGCAGTCTTTCATATTTAATAACGGGGTCGTTGAACGAGCCCCTCGAAAAATATATCGCTATCGCACATATCGTACGTCGTACCGTCCACGAACAACACGTGTGTATTCTTTCGACAGTGAATAAGAAAAAACAGATTATCCGTCCCTGACAGACGAGAGGACGACATTTCTTTGTTTTCCAACATCAGGTCCGCGAAGTTATGAAGAAATAATTGAACGAAACGATTATTTGATTGGTTACGTTAGAAATCGATGATCAGGCGTACGAGGCTTATTCAAGGATCAGTGATATTCAGTAGTTTCGAATTTTAGGGATGAAATCCTCGAACAACGTTCCAAATGGTAAAATCACTTTGAATCAATATTTAAGATATATAGTAGATTTAGCGTGCATATCGAATAATTGTATGAAAAAAAATCTTGCGTAATTTACACGGCTCCGAAAAGAAAAATAAACAAACCCAAACAAATCCAAACCAAATACAGCGATTTTAAAAAAAAAGATCATGTTTGGGTTTCAACGATTCGAGGCTTAATCGTCACAAATGAGAACAATGAAATTCCGCATTACCAATGAATTTTCCAATTTTTTCTTTCCAAACAAAACGTACGTTTATTTTTTTTTTTTTCCTTTTCCTTTCGGAACACATTTTTTTGCTCGTCGTCTACAATCGTCGATCAGGAATCACCACGATAATCGGATACTTATCTTCCGATGGTACGTGGTACCGTGAAAATGAATTTATCCAGGATCTATACTCGTGTTAAATCAGAGATAGCCAATTAGCGCGGAAGTACCGCTAACGAGATGATGAGCGTACCATCGGGTGCTTCTTATCGGGGCATGAGCACAGCGGAATAAAGAAGGGAAAAAGCACAGACACGTGGAAGACTCGAGTCTATTCCATGCTTCGGGGGGAGAAAGAGAAAGAGAGAGAATGAGAGAGAGAGAGAGAGAGAGAGAAAAAAGGAACTCCAACACATTTGCTGATGACTGCGTGCAAGAGCTGCATCTGTTTTCCATCTTTTTTATACTGAACACGAGTAAGTCTCTCTCTCTTTCTCTACGAGCCCACACGCTCAAATTGGACGCGTAGAGTCTTTGATTCCGCCATCGTGAGAAAAGTTGATTCGCCAGGTAATACACCTGGAGGTTTCTCGCTGTCTGTGAAAGGAACGGGCAAAAGCAGAATGAAGTTCATTGCCACGACCGCCATAGCGAACCACCTGGGATCCATTAATGGTTATGCAACTCTTTTAATTGCGTTAATTAATTGGCTAATTGCCTCCCGGGAGCAATTAAGCGAGCTTAGGAGTAGTACGAGCGTTGGTCTACCTTGGCTCACCCTGTCCTCCTCCTAATAATAGTACTCACCTGTTAATACGTCCGAGTGGACCCGAAAACGCGCTCGAAAGTTCCCGCGGAAAATAAATGACACTTCTCGATTTATTCTGATTTAGTACACTTTCGTCCGTTGTCAACTATCGAATACCTTATTTTTGTTTTCATCGTATATTGGAAACAAAAAAAAAAACAATGTTTTAGTTCCGTCTTATGGATAGGAAATTTGAAGGCTTGAGAATCGAAGGTATCGAATAAAGCTTGAAATTACGAAAATCACGTTCGATGTATTACCAATCCGAACAATTTTTTATTTACATTAATTTATCGGGAATTCTTCAAGCAAGCTTTTCATTTAAGAAAATCAAAACTTTCTTTTTTCGTTATACCGATCAATCGTAATTTTCAAATGTTTGTGTAATTGTAAAAGAAAAATCAGCGAGAATGATAGAGAATAAAAATAACGAAATAATAATTGTACAAATATTGAAAGTGCAAAATAAATGTATCGTAATTGTTGCACAGACGGAAAAATTTGGTCGCTGTCGACGATACTGAGAAAGTGTACCGAATAAACGAGTTTGAAATTCGATTTTTCTTGAATTTTCGTCGCCTCACTGAACCTCCAATAAATCGACCGATTGATGAACTCCAGAGATGAAAATTGTCGCAATTGACGGGACAAATACGAAGCGTGGGTGTTCGCCACGGTTTCGCTTTCAATTCGATTTATTACCGACAATGTTCCCGGAGACTGGAGCGCTGATATATAAATGTGTATAAATCGTGGGGACGTCGGGGCGCACGAGGAATATGACGCGGGACGTCGTGGTATTACCGCGGCATGGGTAAACGCCGCAGAATTGTACTGCATGCCGAGCGCGTGGGTGCAACGACCTTCGAGCTAATTATCCCAGTTAATGGAAAAACGTATAACGAACAAGGAGAGTGCGAACTGACGTGGTGAGACCACTAACAATAGAGAGAATCATTCGCCGCGAAGTACACTACAAACTCCAATATCCTTTTTCAAAACTTTTTTCAAAATCCTGTCGATTTTAGTACATACCAAAGTATGAAACATTAATGTCCAAACTGAAACCAAAAGATATATAAACCTTCTGATTTTGATTAATTTTTGAAAATTTATTGTTTTAATTCTGTAAACAAAATTTACAAAAAATAATAATAATACGCATTTTTTCATGTAGTAGATACGCGTTGAAGAGAATCAAACATTCTACTTTCTTTTTATTCTCGAAACGCTAATATCTTTTTCCAAATTTGGTGTATTTTTGAATTAAAACGTGTCGAATTATATAAAAAGCGTTTCAATCTTTCAATTTTTATTTCCCGATTATCAAATTTCACGTGATCAGACCAAAGAAACGATCGTTCGTTTCTTCAAATATAATTTCACGCGATTCGCGTCCATGAAAATCCTGCAAAATTCAGCGATCATTTTTTCGAGTCCGGAATATTTGTTGATTAAATAGAATTGAAATATCTTCAACGTTTCCAATTGATTATCCTTGATTAACACTTCAACTCAGCCCAGAATGTTTTGTAACTAAAATACATCGTCCGAAAAAAAAAACAAAAAAAAAAACAAAAAATATATATATTTTTAAATTCACTATTTAATTATTCAACATAAATTGCGAGCATTGATGAATTTTCCAACAGTTTCAACTAAATCGAGTTCAGTGAGTTTCACCATTACGAAACCAGTACGATGCTACAAAATTTCATGACCAGCTGACAATTCGTAAAAATTCATTTTTCGTTATACTCTTCACGAGACCATGATTATTACACCTATTCTCATTGTACAATTACCCTCGTTTTATTTATTTATTTCTCCAGTCGATATTGTTCCCGCTGTTTTCCTCAAATGGATCTAACGCTGAAAAATTTCGGTGTCGATTTTTTCGCGCCTCCACAGAAGCGTCAGTATTTATTCGATACAGAGGAGAACGAGCACCCATTCGAGTATGTGTAAAAGAACGTGGTCGAGAGAACCGGCGCGCTGCTGTTTGCCGAGGAAGACGGTCCCCAGGACGTGAGTAACGGGAAATCGAAGGTGAATGCTCGGACGATTCGCGAATCGTCGAGCCTGCGTATACCTGTATCACTCTCATACACGTGATACATACGTAGACTGGGTATCCCTTTTTTTTTTTTTTTTTTATTGCGGAGAGACTTTAACGAGGGGCTTGCGCATGCGCGCGAATACATTCGCGTATGTACGCGAGTGTGCCAAGTGGCGTATGTACGAAAATACGTACACGAGTCGAATAAGCGAACTCGAACGAGCACTTTACGGTTTCGATTGGGAGAACAAAATCAAGAATGGGGGAAGCTAAATAGCTATGTGTTGCTCTATCGATTTATCGTAACTCAAAGCGCACGATAATTCAAGTATTATTCCAGCAGAGCTGGTAAGCTTCTTCGATGATTCGAGTACCGCATAAATGCGACAATCGATTATCAGGAATGTCTGGTTACCGTTTGGGCTTAAAGGTTTTTTGTGTCAAGTATGCGGCTTCTCGATGACATTGACGTTTTCATTATTCGAAGACGAGGAATATTCATTTTATTCTCGATTGAAATAAATATATATAGTTTTTTTTTCGATTAACGATCGATACGACGATCCAACTTTTTATTTGTTGATATTCTTATCGGAGAGCTGCAACACGCCGATCCAATTTTTGAACGATGGATATTAATAAATTTTAGCAGGTATAAAGGATTTCTGTCGCGTTATTATTATGCAAATTTCAAAATCATTCGCTCGGTACAACATACGACATTTTTTGTCTATCATTTTCGAAACAAGTCCAAACTTGATGAATATTTTGTTTGGACGGATTATTTTTTAAAAATTCGACTGGTAATAAGCAATTATCAAAACTGTTTTTATATTTCGGAAAATCAAACGGGTTCAATAATAACTTCTGAATAAAATAATATGTTGGATAAAAACGGAACGATTGATCTGCTCGCAATTTTTGTAATTTTCAAATTTTGTGAATATATCCGGTGATCTGAAAATGTTATATTATTTGATAATTATCCTGATTACCAGAACTACGTACAGGAATTAGCGAAGTAAGGAATTATTTTTTCTGATAACGATAATTTTATTGTTTATTCGTATTTTTCATTTTTAAAAAGAACCTAACTTTTTCAAAACTGTGTATAAGTTACGTGCCAAATTCTGAGCTCGTAGTCCCTATATTGTCATTACAAAGAAAAAGAAATGAAAAATCTACTAATTTCCGGACTCGAAGCTGATGCAGCTCCATAGGGAGATTGCGTGTAAAAGCCAATGTTTGAACAGTAATACGAGAATAGGAATGCTCGGTTGTACAGACCCTCTGAATTCTTACTAATCCTAAGCGAGGCAAAGTTTTGCGAGAGCTTCCCGCGCTGAGCTCAGCTTTAAGCGGATCGCGTGCTTATCGTCAACCTTTCGACCTCTCCCTTCGCCCATCCCTCGTTTCCACGAGCATTTCTCTGAGGATCAGCACGTGTTAACGACAAAGAGTCCATGAACAGCCAAAAATGTAAAAACTTAACGACGAGAGTCAAGGTCGACAAAAAGTTGGACGATACCATAAAAAAAAAAAAAAAAAACTTTGATGAAATCAACGATAATATCATTGCCAACAAAGACATCTACGATAATTCATCAAACGCAAAAAAACAATGAAAAATCTACTTCCATAAATAATCACGATAGGCCTGATCAAAATGATAAAAAAAAATCTTTAATTTTAGATACCATTTTTTTGATGATTTATGAGCATTGATATTAATTAATCAGGTACACATTTATTCAAGCATAAACATTTCCGTATTTCCCACGTAATTTCTTGATCAATTCGATCGAGACTTTTGATGAACATTTTTTCTTCCCATTCGACGAGCCCATCCCCGAATATGCACGAGAAATTTATCGTCGCGTATAAATATATATGAAATATTTCAAGGTCCATATAACAGAGCTGGCTTGTACAGTTGGAGGAACGACGAATCGGTGTAGCTTGAAAACCACCTCGCCGGTTGGGTCGATGCTGTGGTAGACCTCAAGGCCTTCCGGGCACCTCGGCAGTATTCATACACGCACTAACACGTACAAACGTGTATAGCTCGTACAATGTGCATAAACGAATCAAGGAAATAGCAATAATGCAAAACATATCTGCATTTACACATAACACGAAGTAGCTTCATACGTATTGGCTATGTAATACGTATACGTACACACGGATAGTCACGTATCTAAGTAAACGTCATTTCACTGCCAGGCCAAGTCGAAGCTCATCTGCATATTGGGTCACGACTTTTTTTTTTTGTATTAATGGTCCAGCTGCTAAATTCGACGAGTTTTGTTTCACAATTTTTTTTATTTTTCTTTTTTGCAGTAACATTTCGAATTTTTCATTCGTACAGCGAGCAGTTATTGATAAACAAAGTGATTTTAAATATGAAAAATGAAGTTATAATCCTTCGACCTAACGCAGTTATTTTTGTTTTCTTTGAGTTTAAATATTTAGGATTTTCAGGATTTTTTTTTGTTTATAGGACTCGACAATTTCGACAATTTTAAATATGAAAAATGAAGTTGTAATCCTTCGACCTAACGCAGTTTCTTTCGTTTTCTTTGAGTTTAAATATTTAAGATTTACAGGATTATTTTTTTGTCTGTAGGACTCGACAATTTCTGTACGAAATAAAGAGCTTAAACAGAATCCACATCGCAAAACGTTCGGATCAACCCTGATAACGAACCACCCATCGTAGAAAGTTTTATTTTCACTCGAACGCTCGAAGACTTAAACACGAAATAGGATATACGAAGATAAGATAATAAAAGTTTTTTTTTTGCAGAAAAACTGCGATTTAGCGAACGGAGAGAAGTGCATTTTTCATTCCTCATCTCTAGAGATCACGTGTCTTATTTTCGTAATGTTATCTAAGGTAACGGTACAAACGCTCGAGGATTAAGAGTTGTTGAAGTTGATGGATTTATTATTCGTTACCTTAGGGCCCAAAAAAAAATCGAATTTTCCTATCGATACATAATTTCGTATCAGGCGATTTACTTACTTGGGAAAAATCTTATGTATACAGGATGACTCAAAATAAAAAATCAGAAAGGATAATTTCAATATTTCTCGATCTTTTTCTCCATCTTTCTCGTACCATTGATTCCTTTGTTTGCGTACTTTCCTCGCGTTTATTTCACTCGTCTTATCATCTTGATCAATTGAATCCCTAAAAAAAATAAACAATTCCAACGAGAGTGCGTACACAAACTGGATAAACGAATAACAGAAAACTGTCGGTGAAAACAAATAAAAAAAGGCTTTTCTTTAAGAATAAAAAAAGGTCGTTTGATGTGACAGTTGTTTTTACTTTTTTCCAGTCCACCTTGTATATCCATCCTCCAGGAAAACACCTTCAACCTTCACCTATGATACCAAGATGTACCGATAGTTTACGCCTTCTGTAGACGAGCGGTCCAGTTTCTCGTTGTTAATCGTTCACCCTAAATAAGTATCACGAAAATATGGAAGCCGTGAAAGAAAACTAGCCCGGGAGGAACGGATATTTTTCTATATCAATTTGCGAGGTGAAAGCTTGGTATATGTATGAGGACGATAATTTAGAAAGAAGCGAAGAAAAGCTATACAGACGTTGCATCATTTGGGGATATACACGGTCAATGTATGATCGAATTACGACAGTTGGGGTGGGAGGGGAAAAATGAGACAGAAAAATCATAGGATGGGAAAGGGTGGAGTTATTACAAAAGTGGAAAAGATATGTTTGTAGTTTGCGGTATACTCAGGTTCCAATAAATCGAGATTTTCAGACTCGAGGAAAAAACAACATTAGGGGAGTGCCAAGAGGATAAGAGATAGAGAGATTCGTTTCCTCCGATTCGGTGGCTGGTAGAGAGATCCTGTGGACTGGAACAGGCGCAAGTATACTTTCATTTATGAACCCATAGATCCCCATCCGGTCCGTTTATGTGAACGTTAACGTGAACATTTATGATCCTGGATATATATCTGCCCCTGCACTCCACGTCGCTGGATACTATTCGTCCAGGCTCTCTTTATCTCTCTCTCTCTTTCATGGCTATCCCAAGAGAATAACTTCAGCGTGCATGGACCTTGTGCTATTGGATACTGCATCGCGGGATTTCATCTCGTGGAAACGAGTACTGTTGCTCTGCATTCGGAGGTAACAGGAGAAAGAGAGAGAGAGAGAAGGTTAAGAGGAAGAAAAGAGAAGAGATGGAAACATATGGATGGGGAAGGAAAATGTTATTCGAGGAAAGCCCTGTTTTACGGTCCCCTCTTGGTAAAACATCCTCATCATTGCAGTAATACGGAAGAGCTTTGCTCATCCTGACCAATGCACGCCCACTCTTAGCTCCCGTCATTTCGTTTCTGGACATTTTCGTTTTTAAGGTTCATCGTTTATTCAGTAGTCAGGACAAATCTCTTTACGCTCAAGCACAAAATGGGAAAATTCAACTATACCAACGTGAAACCAACGAGCGGAAAATGGCATTGAGATAATTATTGAGAAAGGATTATTACAGTATTTTTAATTCTACTGCGGAGAATTGTTTCGTCGAGTTATGAAGTCACAGTCATTTTTTTATTTTATCATCCGAAATTAATATACTTGTGGGTTGGATTAAATGAGAAATTAATTATTTGTTACACTATGTTTACGTTTAAGGTATTTTGATCGATCTTTTGGCAAAAGAGATAGAAATACGTTGGTCCGAAATAGAGGAATCCGGGATTTGATGATAGCTGATTCAATAATTAATTATTTATGAAAATAATCACATTTTTGAAAAATTCTATTTTTAATAATTGAGGTTTAAGATTACGATATTTGCATATGTCTGATCTAGGCTTCGTCAGTTACTGTACATCTCTTTCAGCAAAAAAAAGGTTCACAATTTTTGTATTCGTTCAATACGTTTAAATAATTTTATTATTATTAATAATCGTGTGAAAATGATTAAATATTGAGTTTTTCTATTATTGCTGATTAATTCGTTATTGAAATAAATATTTCGTTAGTTTATAAATCGATTTCCAAACGCAACGATGCAGTGTACTGGTCGATTCTAAATCTTGATGATGTAATATTTTCAGAATATCCGGCGATTTAAATTCGTGTTAAATTCATATATATATTTATATCCACTCAATTATTCCGTGAAAAATTGTAAAATAATTGTCCGTGAAAAATTCCACTCAATTATTTCGTGAAAAATTCTAAAATAATTGTAATATTCTATAATAATATCAAATAAAATTCTAAAATAATTCGAAAATAATTCTGGTCTCTCAAGACCTATCGTACCTCAAATTTTTACGAGTTTTAACCATTTATTAATATCTAGCAAAGGATAACCTAAAAGTTCATAATTGAGAACTAAACTTCCGCGTTGTTTGAGACTTGATTATTAACGAAGGAACTTCAATCGAACCTCTAGGGATTCTGTATCCGAGAATTTACGTGACCATCCAAGTATTACCAAGTTTATTAAAACGTTAATCACTCAAGTCAAGAAAAAAATATTTCAAACAGTTTGGGTTTGCCATGGCCATTAGGAATAAACGTAAAGGACCGAAGAGATGAAAAATTATGAAAAATACTTCCTATTTACCATTATCGATTTCTCCTAGACTTGATGGACTAGGATATGATTTTTTATTGAATCGGGGATTCGTTCGAAAGGATTAGCCAATTAGTATCTCCAAATGCAAGAACAACTTTCTCGCGGAATCCTCGTGAATACGAAAACGGCATGATTCTTCCAGTTTTGGAAACGATTCCAAGTGGGAAAGTATAATTTAAAAAAAAACACACAAAAAAAAACAAAAAATGTTGATTTCCAGCGAGTAACTAGCGCGATATCAGCCGCGGAGAAACCCGGAGACGTAACAGGAAGACGAAGGCTCTAAGCCGCGAGATATCGCTGCAAATATCTCCAGTTAATTACACGTTCGCCGCGTTGAGATAGTCAAAGGATACGGTTGGAGAAAAGGAGAGACTGAGAGAGAAAAATAAACAAAGGAAGGAAAAAAAATGACGAAGGTGGAGCGAGGCGAGCGTGAATCTGAGATCGATGCACCGAATAAATCTTGATCGAGTGGCACGAGACCGGATTGGCGAGAGTGCGAGCGCAAACTCTCTGCAAATCGCCCACATTATTACGTCTAATGTAAAGTGAGGCCATTGGCCGAGTCGAAGCGAGTTTGAGAGAGAAAACGATCATCCGTCCCGATCTATCGACATCGAACTTCGTCCGGATAAAACTCGTTGGAATATTAATACAAATAGGCATTGCCATTTATTTATTTTTAATAAATCGATTTGTTTTTTTTATGCATCGATTTATTTATTTTTTCATAAATCAAATTGTTTTTTTGTTTTTTTTTTAAATAAATCTATTTATTTATTTTTAATAATCGTAATCTACTTATTTTTAATGCTGTTTTTTTTTTCAAAGGTGTTGCGCTATTATTTTTCTATTTATCTATTTTTTTTTGGTCGGATGTTTTTTGTTTTGAAAGAATTAGAATATCAAAACTGAAAAAAGGAATTATCCATGGTAATCCAATACCCGATTTCCCATTCCATTCTTCGTACTTAAAAATGAGAAGTCGAAAATCATAAAGATAATAATAAAACGTAGCCTTAATGAAATAATCAATAAATCCATTTGCACCCGAGCGCGGATTATTCCGCTCTTGGATGCAGATGGGTTAATTAAATAATAAAATAATAATTAATTATAAATCATTTGAATAGTTCATTCCATTATTATTATTAAAGTTAGTATTATTACTATAAAAATTATTGAGTATAGTGACTAATAATAAATAAGATAAATAATAAAAATTAAATACTATTAATTAAACAATCAACGATGGAAAATTTCATTTGAAATTTGGGAATTCACTTGTAATAGAAAATTGAGGGTTGCCATAATTCTCGATTTTATCGAATCGAAAAAGCAATACAAATTTGGGCCATTGAAAAAAAAAATATTTCGTTTTTATAGTTTAAAAAAATGCTTTATCACGTCGGAAACAACAAGGACGTTGTTTTATGGAAAACAAAAATTCTATTATTTTCCTACAAGTATTTTATTCGAAATCAATTTTTTTTTTCAACGGCTATGAAGTTTTCGATAAAAAATCGAGTATCCGTACCCGTATAATTGACAGCCAGAAATGTTGGTGGTTTTTTTTTCACTTTAAAAATGTATAATCCTTGAGAAAGTCGTGTTTCAAAAATATCGAATAATTTCTTACGCGTTATTTTCCACACGTCCTTAATTCAATTTCCTGATTTCTGAGTGTTCGCCACGATCAGGATGACGCGATTATCTCATGGGTAGAAAAAGCTTTCCTCGAGACGTCAAAGTATCTCTCATTGGGGATCGAGAGGCGCGCCGAGCTTTCCCTAACGAGGACGCGAACCAAGAAGGATTTGCAGCGCGTCGGTGAGTCTAAGACTCATTGAATATACGATTCCAAAGGGTCTCCGGAGAAAGGTTCGGTGGATTACGACGACACGGGGTCACGGGATCGCGAGATCGCGCTCGGTCTGTTCCCTGGTTGATTTCTTGATGCATGCGCATGCACCGGAGGATCGTGGCCTGTACTCGATGGTTGTGCACGTATCGAGTGCAGTAATTGGTGCATATCTCGGTAGCGTGAAACGGCAATCCTTTCGGCGTGTGCCAAGAGATTCCACGGGTGCGCCGGCCGATGAAAGAAAAAGAAAAAAAAAAAAAGAGAAAAAAAAAGAAACAAGAAAATCCTTGCAGAAAAAGTACTACGGAGAGTGCACGTATGAGTGAACCTTTGATGCATTGCTAATCGGACCACTCGTGAAATACGTCAGGGATCTATGAATATCGCTTACAAACGTTTACGTGCAATTTCCGCTCATATTTTCGTTTGAAATGCCAAGTCCTGGAAAGCACTCGAGCTAGCTCGTTCTATGGAAGAACTACAAACGTTTCGTTCTTACTGAAGCTACACGATACGAGACCTTACGAAACGGAGAATTAAACTTTTCCATCGTTGATCGTTTAACTAAAACTATTTAATTTTAACTAACTAAAGCTATTTAATTTTAACTAACTAAAACCATTTAATTTTAACTAGTCATCTCATTTTATTATCGCTCTATCAGTTTAATAATGTTGATGTAAAAAATCTAGATGATTTTTACAACGAAATGATTTTTACACAAAAGACGTCCGTGCCATTAAGGAATTCCTGAACGTTTGTAAATTCGTATTGATCGTTCGTGACGACAGAAGAAACGATTAAACGGAAGTAACCATCGAAAAACAATGATTCGTCAAATATAGACAGAAGAATTCTTTCGTAGTGAAACTATACAACCAAGTACAAATTCCGACCGCGATAATAGATCGTTCATACGTGTTTCCAGTTGGATAAAAGTTTATGAGAAATTGTCGCATCGGTTGGTCGTAATTCAGGAACGTAACTTCCGGTTGAATACGTACCGTAGCTAACGTACATGGAGGGCAAGTTATTGCGTATGGTCTGGTTGTACCGAGGTGGAAACCGCGAACGGTGAATACTGCGACTATCCGATCAACACCAGCGCCTACAGCATCCAGTCTCATTCCTTCTCTCTCTCGCATCACGTGGTCCTCACATTCAAACCGCAGAAGAGTTGAGATATGAGTGAGTCTAGAAGGAACCATTCAGCTGAGGAATAACTACTAAGTCAGGGAGAGAGAGAAAACGGGGGAGGAGGAGGGGGGGAGGGAGGGAACTCGTTGGAAGAGAACTGCATCAGTACTCTCACCTTTGCCATTTCCCATAGATTCACTCTCGAGCCACACCCTTCTGCTCTTCTCTCTCTCTCTCTCTCTTTATCCATTTTGCATTCTCAGTATAATCCTTTGCAGACATATGTAAACTATAGGTACATTAGAGGAAGGTTCCTTCAACGAGTCCCTGCATCATCAGCCTTCTCCCTCTCTTTCTCTTTCTTGCTCTCACTTTGCCTTTCTTGAATCTTTCAGCATGCAACAACGTCGATCCTTCTCGAAGCTAACCTCTCGTGTTTAGCTCTTGTATATGTCTATTTTCCCTCGTTTTCCTCCCTCTCTATCCATTACTCGTTGTACATACGTATACATATTACATGACCTAAAGTCATTGCGAAGACTCTTGAATTTAAGGACCACGAAGTATCTGGAGATGAAAAGAAGAAGGATGGGATCTTAGAAAGCGAACGGGAGACTTTGTCGGCTCGCTTGGATCACGAGGGACCGAACGAACGGACACGTAAGGAAAGTATATGGTGAAGAAATCGTCGCATCCCTCTCTTTCTTTCTCTCTCTCTCTCTCTCTCTGTTTTTAATGATAAATCGCGCGTTCTTGAGTTTTGAATAAATTGGATATCGTAATCAGCGTATTATTAGTACTTTCGTATCGTTTAGTATTATTGTATTATTTTAATTATTTTGTGTTATTAATAATACTTTAGTATCATTTGGTATTATTCTATTATTTTAATTTTTTTTTATTATTATTATTACTTATACATTACATATATTATTACACTACATATATTACTTGTTATTATGTATTAATTATTTTATTATTATTTTTGTATATTTTATTATTGTTTTTGTATTACTTTTGTATTTTTTTCTTTGATTTTTTGTAAACTTGTCCACGAGTTACTAGGGCATAATAAAATTATCATCATTGTCATCGTCATCGTTCTCTCTCTCTCTCTCTCTCTCTCTCTCGTTCTCTCGTACATGCAAAGAGAAAAAGTTGCAGACTCGTCGGGAATTGATGGGGATCGTGGGAACTACGGTTGTTGTGTATTCCTCATGGCCAAAAGACCCTCTCTTCCCTCTCTCTTCTTCACTCCTCCCTCCCTCTCTTTCTCTCTAATCGAATTAGATCGTGTACTCTCTATTCTCATTACGGAGCTTCTGTGCTCGAGGAACTGGGCGTAAGAACGGTTCGCCCAGGAGCCTCGTGGTTTTATCTTGAGGAAGTCGACGATTCTCAATGAGAAAGAACGAAAGAGAGAGAGAGAGAGAGATAAACGAGAGTTCGAATTCTCGCTCATACGAATCATCGTTCTCTCAGCCTCCTTACCCCGAGGGTCTTTCTCTGGTCGACTCTTTCTTCCACTCTCCTTTTCTCCCTCTTCCCTCTCTCTCGTTCTCTCTCTCTCTCTCTCTCTCTCTTTAACCCTCGGCGCACTAAATCTTCTCGAAAATAACCGTCTAATAATGTAATGCGGAACGAGTTATTCCGAGTCACGTTTCGCCATACAGGGTTCAAGATAAAAGAGAAAATTGTTGGGAAGACAATGTTTTCCTTTCGAGGAAACGAAGAATTAAATATATTTCGTTATTCTTTATTGTCGTGATTTTTTTTGGCTTTAAGCAAAACTTACAGCCTTTTGGATTCGAGGGTTTGTTGTTTCCCCCCCCCCCGCCTTTTCGTTGTTTCGAGATAAGGAACACGAATGAGCGAAATACGGGAAAATGTAGGGGAAACTCTCAGACCAATTTTCAAAATAGTAGCGTGAACATTTAAAATCTCGTATGTTTTTGATTAAATGAAATGTCGAATATTCATTTTTCCATCGCGAATACGATCGCCGATATTACGCTGTAATGGTACTTTTTTGTTTCATCAAATACGTTGGAAAAATCATTTTTTTTTTGTTGAGAGATATCAAGCAAAGGTAGGAATCAGAAGTTTAGAAATATTTTATTTAGAAATTAAAATTTAGAAATATAATTATTATCGTTTCGAAAAAATAAAATATTGAAGATATAAATATTGTTTTGTTCGGCATATAAAAATATAACAGGCAAAGTTATAAATTAGAATTTTAGAAGTATTTAATTTAGAAATTAGAATTTAGAAATATAATTAAATTAGAAATATAATTATTATCGTTACGAAAAAAATAAAACAAAAATCGAGAAACAAAGATTTCTGACGCTTTCACCTTTTCGCGTAACAAAAATCAAGTAAAAATTAAAAACTGTCAAATAAACGTAACGCAAAGAGAAATGTTTAGAAACAATCTCTTCTTTAATGTACCAAAAAGAAGAAAATAATTTTTTTTTTAATAAAAATAACTTTTTTCGCCACCTCGACCTGACAATCAATATATGCTTCGAGCAAAAGTACAAATGTCCATTTTTTACGCGTTACGAATTTCGCATCAACGTATATCTACACTTTGCAGAAAAAAAAAAGTCATTTTGTTTTAATTTCGTGAGATTTCATTAAAACGTGTAATTGATAGAGAGCTTCTCTACTTATATGTATTATATATATATGGTAATGTATACTCGTGACGTATCGCAGGATCATGTTTCATGAAAATATATGATGGAAAAGAATACTTTCTCAGAGGGATATTTTTTTTTTTCCGCAGGGGAACTGTTTTGACATCCCTCCAAGTTGAAGCTATCTCTCGCCCGGTCTACCCCCTCGCTTTTTCCCTCCATTATTCTTTGCCTGTCGTTGCAATCTCTCGTCTCTCGCGCCTCGCCTCATGAATATTGAAAAAAGCTTTGTATTTTTTTTTATTTTTTTTTTTTGTTCGTCGCTTCTTATCAAAAGCAGACCGGGCCCTCGTACGTTTAACGACCTGCGGAAGTTATGAAATATAGAGGTAAAAAAAAAAAAACATTGATGGAACGAGGGAGAGAGCGTAGCTGCCGGCCATGGTTGGTGAAAAGGAGTTAATAATCAAAATAATTGAATTCGTTGCCCGGAGAAATTCGGGGGCTGAGTCCGCTCGATTATTCGCACCCTCTGTCCTCGGGCAATTCGCTTTCATAAACGAACAGTGGATTTGCACGTTCTCTCTTGGATTTTCGAAAATTGAACGCCCCCGTGACATTTTCATTATCAAGTTTCTTTGACGTTTCCACGTTGGAGCGAAACGAATTGTTTCTACGATGTCGTTTTTTTTTTTTCGTTTTTTTTTTTGTTATACAAATTATAGCAGATTTTTGTTTGTTTGTTTGTTTTTTTTTTTTCATCGTTAAATAAGAATTCAATAAAAGATTTGGACGTTTCTCGGAATTTGAATGTTTCGGAGTAAATTTGAGGAATTTGAAAAGCACTCGTTGTTTTCGTTAAATCTTAATTATGCAAACTTCAAACTCGCGAGTTACGATCGTAAGGGAAAATGAAAAGGACTGGAAAAATTAATTGTCAGGATAGAGGATTTATGGGGTATATGAAAATTGAAAAAAAAAAAAGAAAAAAAAACGAGTTCATCCTCCGAGTTACCGACCAATCGATAAAGTTTTTTCCCCCTTAACTATCAAGCACAATTTCCGCACAGAGAACGTAATAATGCACATCTGTTTTTTCTTCCTTTCCTGTTTTCTATTTTTTTTTTTTTTTTTTTTTTTTTTTTTTTTTTTTTTTTTTTTTTTTCGTTTCCCTCACTTTTTCTCTCCGCGTAACGATAATCAATAACGATGATTCATAGAAACGAGAAAGTTACCGAGAACTTAAAATCGCGTTATTGCGAAACGCGCTCACCGACGATCGATTTTCCAAGCAGCTTTCTCCTTATCTATCCATAACTCGTGTCATTATAATTCTCTCACGTAATATCTTACGGTAAAGTAAGTATAATCGCGCATGCGCCATTATGCACACGTACATATACGTCGAACGTGAGCGTAAGATCGACGAAACGCATTAGCACGTAACGTTCCGCGCGACCAGACTGACTTAAACGTGTGGTTACATTTGCATTAGCGCTTGTACGCGTTAAAAATAAAAATAACCGAAGGCTTATTGTTCATTATATTTGGAATTTTTTAAAACTATATTTTCGAAGAACAATATTTTCCACTTTAATCAACGAACGATTTATTTTCGGGACCAAATAGTCCTGGTATATTCGATTATATTTATATTCACTTATTTATAATATTTGTATCAATAAATATTTTATATCCACAATTTATGTTTATTTTAACATAATTTTTATTTTTAAGACTGAAGGAGACTTGGATTCCAAAAAGAAAATACGTGGAAAAACAATATTGTTTAAACAAGCTTAAATCTAATGCACTGAAAAGTGTACATTTTTTAAAATCCATATTATTTTTCAGCATTTTTTAAAATTACTTTTTCACGTTAAATAAATTTTATATCAAATTTATTTAACGTGAAAAAGTAATTTTAAAAAGAAATGCTAAAAAATTATATTGATTAAAAAGATTTGAGCATTTTTAGCATCTTTTTTACAAAAGTAATTTTTAAAAAATGCCAAAAAATGATATTGATTTAAAAAATGTATCTCTCTCTCTCTCTATATATACATATATATATATAATATATTTATATATACAAAAATATCCAAGAATATCGGTTCACGAAGATTTCCAAGCCATGAAATTTGGTCAACATATACTATGGGGTCAATAAACGAGCAAGGGGAGAGTCCCCATCGCCTGTCCTCAAAATCACCTTCTCCCATATATAAATAACGCGATTATAAATGTGAGTACGCGTTTAAGTCAGTCTGGACGCGGCAACGTTACGTGTTAACGCGTTTCGTGTATATCTCATGCGCTCTCGGGTCTGTACCACTGGCAAGTAGTAATGTACAGTAGTAGACCAGACTCGGAGAGATTCTTCCGCGTTCGGGCTCAACCGCTTACGGCTGATCTCGCGGTATGCGTCGAGACTCTCTCAGACACGCGAGAATTTGTACGCCACGTTCGCGTACACAGCGCGTTAAGTATACTTATATTTTGATCATGTAACCCAATGATACTTTTCTTATCATTGGGTTACATAGTTTCGTTTATTTTTTAATTATATAATTTTGTTTGGGTTCGTTTGGGTTACGAAATTGCCTTTGGTAGTTTGTTTTTCTTCTCGACTTATTTTTTACTATTGTTATTATTTTTATAATTTATCCATATTTCGTTTTATATTTTCAATGTATATAGTGTGATTGTTACGGTAAAAAGATGATACAACAATCACATGTGTCGTTATTTTGTTTATTTTTATTACTTAATTTTAGTTTATTATTATTTTTAGTGTACTTAACCCTAGTTTGTTTATATCTTAGTTTTTTTTATTAATTCTATATTTATATTATCGTTATTATTATTTCTGCTTTTATTCTTTTTTATTATACTTTTATGAATAATTCACTGTATTGCTCGAAAGTACAACTGTGACATTTTAAAATCCATCGTCATCATCATCATCGTATCTTTTGAATTTGAGCTTAACATTTTTGTACGTTTCTGCTAGTATAGATTATGATGTGTCGTTGTTTTGGTTATTTTTATTACTTAATTTTAGTTTATTATTATTTTTAGTGTACTTAACCCTAGTTTGTTTATATCTTAGTTTTTTTTTATTAATTCTATATTTATATTATCGTTATTATTATTTCTGCTTTTATTCTTTTTTATTATACTTTTATATATAATTCACTGTATCGCTCGAAAGTATCACTGGGCTGTTTTAAAACCCATTATCATCATCGTTATCATCATCATCATCATTAGCGTCATATCTTTTGAATTTGAGCGAAGATTCTCGACCCGAAAGTTCCTGGTGGCTCTTCGGGCTGTCTCTCGTCTGGCAGTTCTGTTACGTAACGAGTACACTCACAGATACAGACTTTTGCAGAAAGGAGTTTCGGGACACTGTTCTCGTGTTACTACGGGTTCGATAAATCATTGTGCGGTGCTCGCGGTAGTGTGCTCTCCGTAGGAGTGCGTATAAGTGTGCACGTGCATGAGAGAGGGGAGTGCGAACAACCCGTACGATGCTTGGATAAAGACGACGAGGATGTGGACGTGCGGGGCCCTTTCGTATATCGTTATCGCGTATCTAGCGTTGAGTGGACACATAAAATGTACAGATCGTATCGCTGTGGACTCTGCGCTGAAAGCTGAACGGCAACACACATTTGAATCCAGCGATAGTCCATCCAGCTCCATGGGATTTTTTAATCTTGATATATGCGTTTGTATGTGTGTGTGTGTGTGTGTGTGTGTGTGTGTGTGTGTGTGTGTGTGTGTGTGTGTGTGTGGGAACGAGACGTTTCGTTCTTGTGGGATCAACATCTCACTCCGAGCAACTTGGATGCAACGTATTGGGCCTTTTTCGTGACAGAATGACGGTGGAACTCGCATCGTTGGTAGGCAACGAAATTTCATTCATTTCATTCTCAACATTTAGCCAAAGATATTTTTTTCGCCATTCTAACTAATTAGATATAAAATATGAAACGAAATTCCAAAATTCCAAAGTTCAATGAAATGAGATTTCATTGAAATTCCATTGGAATTCGGGAAAATGACATTCCATTGGAATTCTATGAAATTCTAAGACATGAAATTCCATTGGAATTCTATGAAATTCCATGAAATGAAATTCCATCGGAATTTTATGAAATTCCGCAGAATGAAATTCCATTGGAATTCTATAAAATTCCATGAAATGAAATTCCATTGGAATTCCATAAAATTCCATGAAATGAAATTCCATTGGAATTCTATAAAATTCTGAGAAATGACATTCCATTGGAATTCTGTAAAATTCCATGAAATGAAATTCCATTGGAATTCATTAAAATTCCGAGAAATTACATTCCATTGGAATTCGTTAAAATTCCGTGAAATGAAATTACATTGGAATTCTATGAAATTCTATGAAATGAAATTCCATGAAATTCCAAATATGAAAATCGCCCAAACGTTTAGACGTATTTTTATTAAATACTCATTACTTCAATAAGTAACAAAAAAAGCATAAAACATTTTAGGTTATGATAAAAAAAAGTGAGAGAAAATATGGTTACATTCCGATGGAAGCTTCGACGAGGAATGAGCAAGGTAATAGATGAGATTGAAGCTTGCAACGTTAGAATACAACGAAAATTGTTATTTTTTAAATTCTTGACATTTTTCTCATAGAAATCACAACGAACGAACCCTCAATAATTTCGCGAGTTTCATTTTTAAATATCTATCGTTGAAATTTGAAAGAAACAAATGATTCGTAAAATACTGAAAACGAGGAAATAAAAATATCAGAAATGAAATTTCGTTGCGGTGCGATAGACGAGGCTTTCGAGGAACGTCGTGAAATTTTCGTTCGAGCAATTATTTTTATGAAACATTTGTTGCGATGAAAATTACGTCACGACGTTTCGCTTTTGGTTAATTCTTTTTTTTTTTTTTTTATTTAATTGATCGGCGTCACGAAGTTGCTACTGGACGTTGGAACGAAATAGAGAACCAAGAGAATACCTGTTCGCTCAAGGGAAGAAACTCTTGTATACTTTCACTCCATGCGAGCTGTGTACGTTTCTACACAGTTAGACTGATAATATATATATATATAAATATATAAACATTTAAAATTTTCGCCCAAAAAAATCAGATCCAATAAAAAATGAAAAAAAAAAAAAACAACAAACGTGAATGAAATTTAAAATTAAAAAAGGGAAAGAATGAAATTGCTTGAAAATAAGTTAAATGGTTTTCCAATCGTGTTAATTATTCTTTCAACATGATGTTCTCCAAATATTTGTTTTGATACAATTTTTAATTATATTTTTTTTTAGATTTTTCGAGTTTTCATCGATCGTTAAAGTAGCCCGAGCTGTTAATCAATGAAATGAATTAAGGCGATTAGGAACTTGCTCTTAGGTGGCATCAATTAAATAAAACGCGATTAAAAACTTTTTTTTCATCATTATTTCACCATTTTTCTTCAAGTTCTTTTTTGTTATTTCTAAAAGCGATTTGAAAAATTACTAAGGGAATATCGTAACCTAAAAATATTCGGTGAAAAAAAAAAGGAAAATAACAAATTTCGTTGCGGTGCAACGTTGCGAAATTAGGTGTTCATTTCGTTTGTCAAATTTTCAACTTTTCCGAACGAACTTTCCAAAAACAAAATAAGCGAGATTATAAGGTTCGAAGATTGACTAAAAATAGTTGAGCCTCGATATTTAATAATTAGCCGGTCACTATGAATTATTGAATTCACGTCGGCGCGATCTTTAAACGTTTTATTTATTTTTTTTTTTTGTTCTTTTTTTGTTGTTGTTTTGTACATTCAGCAGTCAAGTATTCTTTCTACCTCTCATATTCTTCGACTGTCTTTGGTTCGCCTCGTTCGCCTCTCTGATCACAGCAACGAGTCGGGAATCCCGGGTTCAATGCCTCGTTGATGAGCATCTCTTTCCCCCCGAAGCACCATCGCCAACGAGCGCACCTTCTTCCTCAACCTCGCCGTTTTTTTTAACCTCTCTCTCTCTCTCTCTCTCTCTCTCTCTCTCTCTCACTCTCACTCGATCTTCATCCTGATACAACTTCTTCGACAGAAACGCAACGAACGAGAGCATAATCCCCTCGAATTCCCAATTCCGATCGTGCCAAGTATTTCATGAGTTACGAATAAACGCAAAAAGAAAGGTTTACCTTCTTACAATTTGATGGTCTGGTGCTCGAAAGGTGCTATTTCGCGAACGATAAACTAAGATTAAATAAACAAATGTTTTCCGTATTTCTCATATTTCAGTTTGATTATTAAAATGATTAATTTGATTAAAATGATTAATTTAAAATGATTAGTTTGATTAAAATGATTAATTTAAAATGATTAATTGGATAAAAATGATTAATTTAAAATTATTAGTTTGATTAAAATGATTAATTTAATTAAAATGATTCATTTAAAACGATTAATTTAATAATAATTGTTTTTATTTCTTTGTTATTCTTTCTAATATTATTTGCATTATTAAATTGTTTAATGTCGTTGCACTTTTCGGTACGTTAAAAGTTTCGTGAACTCGACGTGGTGGACATTATATGTATAAAATATCAGGACTTTATGAAGCCAACAATACATTATTAGAACGAATTATTATTATTCATATTATTCATATTGAATAAATTTGTAAAAAAAATAAATAAATAAATAAAATTGGAAAAAATAAAAAACTGCCATTTGCACGATCGATTCAAGAAAGGCGTTTCATGTGTGCACCGGAAAAGGCTGTCATATCGCTGTATCATAATCGGAGCTATCGGGCTTAGAACTGGTAAAACTAGTTCCTTCAGGGATCAGACCATAATTCTCTATCACCATCGATATACCCACTCACGAGCAGGAGCTTATGCTCGTCCGGGATCGTTTCTCTCACCAGGTTTTCTCGATTGTTCAATCGGTAATGAAAGAACGATCGCCTGTTGGCTCTTTTCCTCGAAGATGAAATTCCAACCCAGATGGCGAGAGAAACGACTGACTTTGAAAAAAAAAGGAAAGACAACGTCATACTCGAGACAATTTCAGTGGACAGCGGAAAAGAAAGTATCGACGATACGTCGCATGCTCGAAGTTTTGAAAACGAAATTTTTTAATACATTTTTTATTGTTTAGGTTAGTAACTTTTGTTTGTAATACATTTTTTGTAGAATTAATAAGTGTTCTGCAGAATCAATAAATATTTTGTAGGATCAATAAATGTTCTGCAGAATCAATAAATATTTTGCGGAATTAATAAATATTTCCAGAATCATAATTATTTCGCAAAAAATATTTTGCGACATTTTGAAAACGAAATATTTCAATAAACTTTTTATCGTTTAGGTTAGTAACTTTTGTTTGTAATAAATATTCTGCAGAATCAATTAATATTTTGCAGAATCATAATTATTTTGCAAAATCAATAAATATTTTGCAGAGTCAATAATTATTTTGCAAAATCAATAAATATTTTGCAGAATCAATCTGGTTGGTTAAGAATATTCCAGTACCGGAAGTACTCCAAATTGATTGACGGAAGTGGCGCAGTTAATTTTTGTTTAATGAAAGAAACAAAAAAAAAAAAGTTAAGCACCGATCTTCGTCGCGTCGTTTCCGAAGCGTAGGGACTTCCGGTCACCGAAGATCGTGGAAAAACATTATATTTTCAGATCTTCCCAGGCCTCGTACTCGAACAGCTGCCTCGAGTACAAGGTCGCGGACGGATATAGAGGGCCGCAAGTTCGCAGGATCCCTGCCGAGCGCGCATACGTATCCTTTCGAAAGCTGAAAAATCTCACGTGACGAGAGAGCCAAGCGAGCGCGTCTACGCGTCGCGTTATTTATGCGCCGGAGCGTCAATGTTATTCCAGCGAGTGCAATGCGCTTCCGAGACTTCCGGAACGCGAGAGGCGAGACGTTATGAATGGCCTTGACGGTTGCACGCTCGATTGTATAATACCGGAGGTCGTTCAAGGTCATCGATTTTTTTTCCAAAATAATACGTTATTACAAATCACGTCGTGTCGAGAGTGTCGATTGCTCGATGGAAGGTTGATGAAAACTTTCCTCGTGATGAGGTTCACGGTGGTGACCTTCAAGGTTGTCTGAAGGACGCTTAATGGAAACCGCGATTTCCCCGTAAAATATTTATATCAATGGATACGCGTATGATAATTATTCAGCGGAAATTAAACATTATAAAAATGTTTTTAAAACAGTAAAAAAAAAAAATTGAATGGAATTGTTGAAGAATACGCGCTGGTATTACTCCGCGTATAAATAAAGGCGTTAAGAATGGTACGAACATTTTTAAATGTTTTTCTAATTGACAAATATAATAAAATTCCATAAATTTGATATTTCGAATATTTTATGAAAATATAGAACGAATGTATCAACCAAAATTGTGTAATAAAAACAATATAACATATCGATCGCAAAACTGTGATTGAAAATTGAAAAAAATAAGTCATTGAAAAATATTGACCCGATCTACTACAGAAATGAACACGATTATTTTTCGAATTTTATTTATTACGTATTATTTGTTTGATTTTATTATTCGAATTAATCGAAATTTTTAGGCATTCTTTAGATTGATCCGGAGAGTGTTCCAGGCCAATATAAAGAATGCCTAAAAATTTCATCGAAATTGGTGCATCCGTTTCGGAGTCAATAAGAAACATACATACACACGTTGTCTTTTATTGTTATAGATTATTAATGTTCTCTCGTGTTTTATCCTATTTTTTACGTATTATGGAAAAGATTGAGATTGTTAATAAAAATACTACGAACGATTTATTCGAAGTTATTTATACCGATCCTACATTGCCTATATCCGGTTGACAACGTGGCCCAATAGGGTTTGCAACAAGGTCTTTGAAGGTCCTATTCGAGGCTTCATTAATAAAGAAAACTTCAAAAATAAAACTAGCCCTTATTGAATTCTAAGACTGAAAAGCCCTTATTTTTTTTAGACCCGGTCTATCGATTTTTCACACGGGACAGCTGACTGAAACGAAGTAGCTAATTACCTAATAGTGACCATCAGAATTCGATTTTTCGTATTCCCGTCTCTCGTTTGCGTCAAACACGACGTTCCTGAAGTATATTGATTTCGGGTCATCAAGTGCAACATTCCTAAAGATCCAGACCATTTTCAAGAAAATTCCTGATGAGCGACGTCACTTTGGAGCAACCGGTATGAATCTAGGAACTTCAAACGGATCGGCTCGGAATAATTCTAGGCCGATTGGGTTTACAAACGTACAAGAATGGCGTTGAGTTAAAGGCCTTCGCGTATAGAGAGGCTATATATCTCTTCCATGCTGGCAGTTGGAATCGTGCTTTACCACCGAGCCGCGAGAAGCACTTAACTATAGTTATGCAATCCTGAGCCACCTCGTCTCCTCCATGGTCAAGGCCCTCTTGCCGGTGCGCAATCTCAGCCGAGCTCGCTACCACCGCGTGGCGAGAACAACCGCTTGTATACCCAAGCGCGGGGGACGACCTAATAGCGCTGATCGCCTAGTCACTCACCATTGCTGTATATCCCCGACGCATTTGTGCACGAAACATTCCACGTCGACGCCAACCACCTTTCCTACTCGTATTCTCTTAAGGTACTTCACCCATCTCAGGCCCACTTTATTTGTTTTTAAGTATAACAAAACAACTATAAATGTTTAAATAAAGCAAAAGGGTTTATTCAATCATTTATTCAATAATCATTCAATATCAACGCATCAATAATAATTTTAGTTCAAAAAACAATGTGTATTATTAATTATAAGCTTTTTTAAAAAAAAAGCGTCTTCTGAGCCTTGTTCAGGCCACTGTTCCTAATAAGGTATTACCCGTTGTAACTTCATACAAAAAAATAAAATAAAAGTATATATAATCATCAATTTTAAACTTAAATATTGATAACAACGTGTATAGTGAATAAATGTAAAATTAAAGAGGGAGGGGGGGGGCTTTTCCTTTTGGGGCGTTTCAGAATGAACCATCATGGGTAAATGTGATGAATAGAAGCGAGAGTGTTTGGTGGTCCTAGTCATTAATCAGCTACCCAAATGGGTAGCGCAATTTCGTGAACTGGAAATACCCATTTGATACCTGATTGATGATTGGCGAGCGATGATGGTCGTAAATAGTTTGTTCTGTATGAAACGCTATCTGTCAGGTTGCCAATGAAAGAACAGATACACGACGGAACGTTACATTTAGTGATTGTTTTCCAGCAACCGATTCGTTATAAAGAATCATCAAACAGTTCGTTACGATTTACTAAAAAAAAACTGCTGGTTTTCACAGCTTGAAAAATGTTGTATCCGAAGTGTCATCCAATTTGCAGTAGATAGTAAAATCAATTTATCAATAAGATGTATCAAACTGAAAATGGTGAATTTTTAATAATCGAAACGGTGCTGGTCTTTGATCGAGGAATAGGAATCTTCCAGAAGGTACTTTGGGACTCTATTTTCATTGATAGTAAAAAGCTGTTGGTGGAAGTGACTCGATAGTTGTTATTGCTATTGGGCTAATGAATCTCCAGCCTATAAATATAGTGAATTCTGGCAACTCTCCAGTTGCTCGCAGCAGCAGTCGTAATATCTCGTCAAGTTACCAAACCAATGCCAGCTAGTCACTAAAATATGTTTTCCCTGGGCTGCTGCTCATCCAACGACTGCCATTTTCCGTATTATTTTGAGTTCCAGGGGAGCAAGTGCACGGTAAAGAGACAACGGTGAGTCAGGCCTAAAAGTACGAGCCACGTTTCGAGCTTGGAAGGTTATTACAGGATCCATGGGGTACCCCACGGTGGTGCCGGGAGATATACGAGTAGGCAACCACGAGTTCCCGATCTTAATCCTTTTCCTTTTATTCAACGTTGCGTGACGCGCGTTCAGAGCTCTTTCTCTTTCTTGAGAGGGAGAGCAAGCCTTCTAATGGAAGTTCTAAGAGTTTCGAAGCGTCGTTCTACGCCTCCGCATGAAGAATTCCACGTCAGACTTCCTCACAGGTACACACACGATTCGAATCAGCTGATAATTTATGGAACCTCGAACGATCCGACTGATTCTAAGCTTTTCATCGGTGGATCAATAAAATCATTAATTAACGAGTTTATTCATAAAGGAATATTAATATGAAATAACTAAAGTAATCTTCTATAAATAATTATACTTCGTTAATTCAAAATAATGAATATTTCCTCAAAGCAGTGAAAATTTCATTCTTCAAATAAATAATTCACTGATACCCATCAATAATTAATTTGAAAGTTCAATTCTATCTTGAATGCTAGTGCTCTCGAGCACACCCAAATTACTCGCTGAAATAATTAACCTGCAGTGTAAAAACGAATAATCATTATAAATTATCAATCTTCCGGATTCGAGCGTTTGTTCACTTCGCGTAACATCCCTGTTCAATGATGCCTCTTTAAAAATGGGTTTATCAAAATGCAATGGTGATCGTACTATTTGGATTTATCATTATTTCTTTTTCATTATCACTGTCAACACTTTTGCAGACCTTCTCGTTGGACGTTGTTAACCTCCCATGATTAAATCAATACTATGGAAAAAAGAACTCGGAATATATTGGATTTCGTACGCGAGCAATGACGAATTACATTTTTTATGAATTCTACAATTATTTTGTACACTAGTGTAAAAATAGCACTAACAATGAAAAATACCAAATATCATTGTAAAAGGGCAAGAAAAATCAATGAAGAGAAAGAGAGAGAAAGAAAGGGGGGGAGAGAGAAAAAGAGAAAGAGAAAAAGACAAGTAAAGATCCTGGTGAGAAAGGAATGACGAGTGTCCCGATCTCACCCTCTCAATCTCTCGTTGCACACCTTCGTACCTTAAGGAGTATCATCAGGTTGGTGGGGGAGATCAGGGAGGGGAAGCCCTCGCGTTTTTTTCTGGAATTCTTGAGGAAGCCACCCGACCGCCAGCGTGCACCGCAAACACGTTCGAATACGAAACCTCGTACCGCCCAACTACACATAAATCGTACTAAAAGTGTGGCCACCACAAATGGACGCGGTTGGACCACTGGGCCATCCTTCAATCTTTGCAAAATCATCAAACGATCCATCCAAGACTACCCACAATTTCGAATCGCCAATCCCTTTCTTTTCCCAAGCTGTACCAGCGTCACGTAAACGATAAAACAATCCAACACTGCACTGTCCGACAAAACCGTGTACGCCTAATGTTCTTTCTGAAATACATTAGAGAGTAGATCGAAAGTCGAAAAGTTAGCTATTCTCCATCACCAAAATGATTAGCAAATAAAGCATCCGATCCAAGAGAACAACGCTATCACTCTTCAGGTTCCACGCGAAGGGTACCGTGAAAATTGGCATATGATTTTGGGTACCGGCGAATCAAAGCGTAACCGCATTCCAACGAAGGAAGATTCGAGTCCACGATTACGGAGAGACGATTCCCGGAGGTGGAAAGGACTCGAAAGACTCGGAAACGCAAAGCGATGAGTAAATTCCGTCCGCTGTTGGGAATCGAACTACGTAGACGTAATATCAGAACGTGGCTCCGATACATCATACCTTCACACACACACACACACACACACACACATACATATCTCCGTCTCTCCAACTACTAAAACGTACGATCCTGAAACCGCACGTGAACGAGAGCTCGCCACAGATGTAAAATTGACTCGCCGTGTGTATCGGTACACTTCCCCCCGGTATGTTAGTACGACGATCCACACGAGTGTGCTCGTACATTGGTAGCATCACTTCGCTGATGATATACCCTCCGGAGAGGTCATTGCTCTTGAAGGTGGGAGGGAGAAATAACGAGGAATAGTGGGAGAGGAAGAGTAGAAACGGAGGAGGAGGAAGAGGGGGGGGGGGGGGGGGGAATCGTTTTCCTTCACAATATACGTATACAGTTTCTGGTGTATACCTGTAGGTTGCCAAAGCTTTACTCGTATTTATGTGTGCACATATGTATATATATATATATGGGAGTTTGTGTTCGTGTGTTTTCAGAGGTAGGTGGACAAGACAAGAGCGAGAGGAAAGAAAGATCATGAGTGGGTACTGATGCCAGAAAATACTTTAGAGGAGCTCAAAGCAAGACAGCTCCCTCCAACTCGCTCTTTCTCTCTTTCTCTTCGTTCCTCGTTCATGCACGGAGGAGTGACGGAACACGACGATGATCATGCGATGACGGCCTAGAGAGGTACATACATACATATCTGCATTATATACAAGCTATTACCGCCCGCTTTAACGACCCTTAATAATTCATACGTGACTCCTTTTCTGGCTGTTAGCCCGGACATGCGGATACTTCACTTTTGCAATGTAGCTCTATCTCTCTCTCTCTTTCTCTCTCTCTCGGTCTCTTTCTATCTCGTTTAGTTTATTAAGTTTGAAATTATGGTAGATATTATAGATTTTGTAATGTATTTACTTTTAAGTTTGGTTTGTTTCATCTTTTTTACTTTTTATTTCGTTATTGTATCATTTGGTTTTTTCTTATTTATTTTGTTTTTATTTTATATGTGTTTATTTTACTCCATTTGTTTATGAGAAAGTCCGATAGGGCGTAATAAATTACGTCAATCAATTAATCTTTCTCTCTCTCTCTCTCTCTTTCCACCCTTTTCACCTCTATAACCTTTTTCTTTATTATTATATTTTTGACGTTGATTTTTTGGCTGTTCCGTTGCTGTTTTTGTGTTTGGGTTCCTGCAGCTTGCGTTTTTCCTTTACAGCTATATTTTTTTGTATACTTTTTCGTTTATTCAACGATCGTTTATTATTATTTTTCTATTTGTTTTTTAATTTGCATTTCTTCTCTAGCGTTTTATTTGATTTAGGTTACTAAATCGAAGCCCCAATCGAGCGCGTGACAATGTCGACGAATTTTACTTAAATTACTATCGATCGTAAAAAATTAACGTTTATAAAAGTAAATTTATTTAAAAAACGATATATTTATAAGGCTAAACGTGTTAAAGACGATCTACTTTTATAAATAACAAATTCTCGCGTATCGAACTTCCAATAATAATCCATCGAACAATCTCTAATGTGAAATGAACTTCCACGTGAATTTTTTTTCCCCGATCGATATATACGCGTTTCGGTCAAAAAAAAAAAAAAAAAAAAAAAAAATGTTAGCGAGCAATTTTGACGCAACGATACGCCTTGTCGGATCCGCCGCTGCTTCGTTTCGTGAATAATTGGTGCGCCATATTTAGTCGTTGCTTTATTTTGTACCGTTTGTATTTTTATAATTTTTTTTTTTTTTCTCAATTACCGATCGCGAACGTCAATGATACCGTTCCCTTTTTTTCTTTTCATCCACCATTCGATTGCAGTTGATTCGAGAGAGTCCGCGTAAGTTATTATTATTATTATTTTTTTTTCGTATTTTTTTGTTTTTTCTTGTTTTCTTTTTTTTTTCGATACCGGAAATGGATGTGAAAACGGGGAGGAATTGCGGTGAGACAATACCTGTTGGATATTTGTTCATCGACGAGGGTCCGGGACCGGTTACGTTTCTCGTTAGCCCGGGGCGTTATTCCTCGTTCACGAATTTCACCATCGATTCCGGGCGACCGTTAAAAGCGCGCATGTATGCACCAGCCGCGGTATTCCACGGGCAAACAAATGGAAAGCACATGGGATGAAAAAAAAAAAGAAAAAAAAAAAAAAAAAGTCGTGAAATCTCGTCGAATACGAGCACCAATGGGGTCTCTCGCGAACGCGGATGGTCTAGAGTATTACCAGCGGGAGAGAATGAGCTGCTTCGTTTCTCTCTCTCTCTCTCTCTCTCTCTCTCTCTCTCGCTCTCTCTCTCTCTCTCTCTCTCTCTCTCTCTCTTCTCTCTCTCTCTCTCTCTCTCTCTCTCTCTCTCTCTCTCTCTCTCTCTCTCTCTCTCTCTCTCTCTCTCTCTCTCTCTCTCGCTCTCTCTCTCTCTCTTTCCCTTTCTGGCTGTCCAAGTCACGGATTCTCTATACAGTGGACACGTATAGTACATCGGGTGCAACGTACCTGGATGAGTCACACGCCAAGCCTATACGTTGGCTCAAGAGTATACGCGCTCATACCACGCTCGTTTGCGCTCACAACCCTCGAACGCTTTAGCCTACCGATGTATGGAGGTTTATCATGTCCAAGCTCAAAATTACAATTTTTTTTTCCGGTGGAAAAAAAAAACAACGTAGGACAAATTGTAACGGGGTGGAAAGACCCAAACTTGAATTAACGAGGAAGCTCAAAATTTGGGAATTTTAATATTCCGAAACGACAAATTTTGTTAAAGATCATGGTAGATAAAGCTTGGACGGTGGAATGTTAATAATGCAGAATATTTACAGTCGAATGTGTAAACTTTTGCTGGCAAGAATTTTACGAAACTTGTTGTTTCGGGATATTAAAATTTCAGAATTTTGTGAATTGTAATCAATCCAAGTTTGGGTTTCTTATACCAAACTGAAATTTTTTTTAGTTCACTGTGAATTTATCACGCGATAGTTCGTTTTAATATTTATACCGTGGATTTTTTTTTGTTTGTTTATTTTTGTTAGGAAAAAAGGAAACGTTTTTTTTGGTCGCTCAGGGATGGAAGGTTTCTTTTTTTAAAAAAATATATATATTCTAGATATATTTTAGAAGAGTTTTTTTTTTATATTTTAGAAGTGATTCAATATTATGAGAGGAGACGAAAAAGTGGAAAAATACTTTTGACAGAAACGACGAGATTAAATACTTTTCTTATTTAATTCAACAAGATTTATTTTCTCTTTTTTTCTCTTCTCTCATTCTGTAATTAACTGTAATTAACAAGAATGACAAACGCCGAAAAATAATCAATAATTTCCGTAACATTCCAATGGCAGTAGTTACATAATCATTTTCGTAAATTTATTCACTCGTTAGTGAGAAATAATTGCAGTTGTTTAATCGTGGTGAAAAATCTTTGGTTTTTTTTTCCACAGCTCTTAATTTTCATAACTTTCAAAATGTTTTCCCAATCTCTCAAATTTATATTCCACAATTGTACGTGACGATATTTCTAGCATTTCTGGATAATCTTACATTCAACCATAATCTGCAAAAAAAAAAAAAACGAACATCTTCTTTTTTATCAAATCACAGTAAACAATTTTAATTGATCCAAACCTTTAAACTTCCTAAACATGCCAGTCATATTTTTCCTACAAACTGCTTCATCAACAATTCATAAATTTCAAATCCACCTTCCATCATAATAAAAAAAAAAATGACGAAAGATCTATTCGCGGATAATTCGAGCCTACAATTTCGCTTCGTTGAACAGCGATTCTCCAAACGTTTTTTCCAATCGAAATCTTCATCGAACGAGTCGTATCCTCATAATTTAAACCTATATACAACCGTTGTTCTAAATGCGCGATAAACTCTCTACCTAATTGTGCAATGTTCGCGCGGATTCCGCGTGGAAAAGTGGGCGCGTAAAAAAAAGAACCCTGAAGAATTAAAGGGCCAAAGGGAACGAGTGAGAACGTTTTAAGAGGGAGAGTAAGAGATAGAGATACGTTAAGATGGTAAAGAAGAGACGGGAGAAAGAGCAAAAGATTAAAGATAAAAATCCAATCATTTCGACCGGTTTTGCATCAGGGGGGCCTCGCTCGAGGATAATGGAATACCGCGTTACTTTTTGCCGCTGTGCACGGAATATTTCCTCCTGGTTAATAGTCCCCTCCGCGGCTCTTCCTGCCCCCCCCCCCTCCTCCTCCCATCTCTTTTTTTCTGCCTCCTCCACCGACTCTCTTCTCTTCCAGTTTCTCCCTTCCAGTTCTATTGCAACGTGTGCATGCTCTTTGGATGGACCTCACACAATGACTAGGGTCTATGTGGAAGCGAATAGACGGACGCCCAACCAGTTACGTATTACGAGTAGAAGTCCTGTTGCGTTTTCCTACGAAGATAAATGTTATGGAAGCTCTTATCTTCAGCGTTGGGCTGATAAAGTTCGCGCAACTCCGTAACGATACGGACCGTGTAGATTTTTTTTGTTTTTTTTTTCTTTTTTTTTTTTTCTATGCAGGTCCTCTTTCGATCGAGGACGAAGATACCGAAGGTTTCTAGATATTGTATACGAAAAGAATCAAGTTGATAGCAAGTAGGAGTTAAAAATAGGCTGGATGGTAAAAAAGTAAAAGGCGTTGAAGAAAAATGATGCTTATGATGGTTGCATCGTTGGAATTCAATGTACTATTTTTTTGGTTTTTGCAGCTTTAAAATTTTTTCCGACAGATCGATTTCACGGGAGATGAAAAAAGTTTTTTTTTCTTTTTTTTTTGAGTTTTCATTTGTGATGTAAATCTAATTTTTTTTTTAAGATAATGTTTATTTGGTTTTTTAAGTTTTAGGAAGTTTTTCCATGAACGTTGTACTTTGAATAAACAGTTGCTTTTTAAAAATATATTTTCTTACATCTTTTTTTTTCAGCTGATGAGTATTTGGCGTTTCTTTTTATTTTAATGAATGTTCACATTAAATTAAATTTTGTTTTTTGTTTTTTAAATAAACCATTGAAGGAAGGTTTTTTTTAGATGAAATAAAAACTGGTTTATCAAAAATGTTATTTATCATAGAAATTTGATTTGCGCTTGTGAAGAGTCTCTGGCGAGTTTGAAATGAAAATTGCGGGAGTGACGGTCGTATTTAGCTGGTTGACGAGAGCGCCGGAGGAGCTTGAAGACATTTGAAAGACTGTTAATCGACGCTTTCACGAAGATGCACGAAAGACTCGCCGAGGAAAGAAATACGGTTGGAAAATACATCGTCAGAGGTTCGTATTTCATATTTAATTAAATTAAATTTTATTTGTACGAAGTTTCAAGGTCGTTGGGTTTAAAAAAATTCACGGGAGGCTGGCTCGACTCGTTATCAACGAAATACAGCGGAAGTTAAGTATATCGTACGTTTCGTACGTACGATTGAATCGAAGTGTTTGTAAACGTTAAATTGGAAAGAGGAAAATGTAAATGAGCGAAGATCGTGCCATGGGATTTGGTCCAGAAAGTCTGGCACTCTTCGTATCTACCGCCAGAATCTCCATAATCCACGTTTATCGCACGTACGTTACCGTCCCGAGACTTACGAACCGTCGATACGATTTGATATTCGATACGTCGAGATTTATAAAATAGACGATTGTGACGAATCGAAGTTTTGGCAATTCCGTTGACACGGATAAATACTTTTATCGACAAGTTTTTATGGTTTATTCACGAGTCACGGTTAGTGACGAACGTAACGGACTGTTTTTTCGACACGTAAGAGTTACGTCAATGATCAACGAGAGACAAATAAAAATGTGTATCTGTATTTTTGTGTACGTATGTCATTTTATCCATTAGAAGAAAAGAAGCATATTTGAAATGAATTTCTAAAAATCCCTCATCTCCGATCGAGCTCAAATTTTGTACGGACCAAGCTTTCGATGTTTTAAAAAAATCCCTAAAAGGATTTTTCGGGACTCGCTATAATTTTCGGGATATCGAATTTTTTGTATCATTATTGATCGAAGAAAAACTTAATCTTAAATCCATACAACGGTAAGTCAAACTTCAAACCTGGTTTTCTCGAAACGATTATTTTTTAATAAAAATTAAATTAATAAATATGTTGAAATAAAAGTTTAATAACATAAAATTAAAAAAAAAAGATTTTTCTTAAATGAATTTCTTAAGGTGAATTAAAGTCCACAAAAACGTGTGGAAGAACTTCAAAATTCAGCAACATTGATTTTTTTTTCAAATAATAATAGATTCATTGTTAATAACTATTTTTTTTTAAGTGTTCTTTGCCAAGACTAAGTGTTAACTGTGTGAAAAATTCCAACCTCGCCATGTTGATATCCTCATCAGAAAAAAATATGAAAAATCAAAAATATGAAAATATGAAAACAACGAAAAAAGGCATTTCTTATTTTTATTATTATCTAAAACCACATATCGTATATTTTGATTACAAATTGTTAAATATCAATTCAAAAAAAAAACAAAACTCATGTCTGTGTAAATTTCGTAGCTTAAATCCACCGAAGAAAATTTGAAAGCACGAAAAATCCAAATTGCGTTGCATTCCCACAATATAAACTTCAGCGTCATCCTTTTGAGTCCGTATCTTTTTCACGTATGAAATTTGAGGTTAGAAAGCACGAATAAGGTACGATCTTTGTTTTTCCACGTTTAATAACCCGAAAGGAATTAAATTCGTGGACTGTAAGTTCTCCGAGTCATTACAGCATCTGAATACGAAACTTGGAAATCTCGTTTTCCCTAAATGGGTGCAATTCTCCGAGTTCATCTCTCGTAAATAAAAATCCGTATAAAGATCCTCCGTCGCTTTCAAGAAACAAAAAAAAAAAGACGAAAAACCCACAAAAAAAATGAATAAGCGAAAAGAAAAAAGCAGACGAGTTTCGAGGCGAAACGACGAATGAAACGAAACGTGAAATGGATGAAGAAGGCATTCAGGAAAAATAAAAATAAAAATAAATTTTTAAAAATTAATTAACAAAAAAAACGAAAAACGAATCTTACTTAATGACGATGCTGGAAGGCACTTTCGAGGCGAAATGACGAATTAAACGAAATGTAAAATGGTGAAAAAACGCAGTGGCAAAAAATAAAAATAAAAAAATAAAACAAAAAAATTAATTAAAAAAAAAACGAAAAACGAAACTTGCTTAATGACGATGCCGGAAGGCACTTTCGAGGCGAAATGACGAATTCAACGAAATGTGAAATGATGAAAAAAGGCATCCGCGAAAAATATAAAAAAATAAAACAAATTTAAAAAATAAATTAATTGAAAACAAAAGAAACGAAAAACGAACCTTGCTTAATGACGATGCCGGAAGGCACTTGGACAAGCGGTAGGGTCGCGTTGCCCGGATTTATTCCCGGCAGGGTTGCGGGTGTACCCGGGGGTGGTGATGCACTCGCGCTACCGACCGAGCCAGGATCGCTGAAACCCTGGGCGCTGTTTTCCTCCGGTCCGTCGAAGAAGCTCAGATTGAATTCACTTCCGGCATCGAAGGACACTTCCGGGGTTAGAGTGTCCGGCGCCGGTGCGCTGCCCAGACCCGCGGTAAGCGACTGATCAATTTTAAAAACGTCCATCATAACAATTTAACGTACTCGCGGATCTTCACTCTTGATCACTCCTCGATCCACCGTTTTCACCGTTCGTGCGTCACTGATTGTTCTTTTCCCTCCCCCATTTTTCCTCCTTTTTCGATTTATCGCGAATTTTATTATTTTTCTTCCTTATTTTTTTCCGCGATAACTCTTCACTTCTCGTATATACGCGGTTAAAATTATTGTTTTTGAAAAAAAAAAACCGCGTTTTGAAATTAAAAAAAAAAAAAATAACACGCACTAATCCTCGGGACTTTCAACCCATTTCCGGGCTCGAAATAATCCTGAGAACGCGAAATCGATCGACCGGAAGTAACTTAAAAATAAAAACAACAACACTTTCACCGTTCGTCGTTTATCGTCAGATTATACTTTTTTTTCGTTCTCTCTCTCGCTCTCTCTCTCTCTCTCTCTCTCTCTAATCCTCGCAACGCTTAGGGCGAATACTTTTTTCTCGTGACGTCGCTCGTCGCTGTGTCAATGCGGTGCGACGATGCAATTTTTGCCGAATGGCCCTTTCGCCTCCGCGGATAGACGCGTTCCATTGCTGTAACGAGAGAACGAAAGAAAGAAAAAAAAAAAAAAAAAAACAAAGTGACAGTGGGAATTGCTAGATGGCTACGCGGTGCACCGATCGCGTGAGACGCTATTCGGATCGGTGACCGCGCACTTAATAGCACGTTGGAAGACACAGGGAAAATCGATTTTTTTTCAGTTTCCCCGTGCCCTCGTATAAACGTGACAAAAGTGTAAACGGATACAATTCAGCGGAGGCAATCCAGCGCAAAAAAAAAATAAATAAAATTATAGCGACGAATCATCATCAAGCGAAAAAAAAAAACAGAACAATTTTTTTATTAAAAAAAAAAAAGCGCGTTACGATTTTGGCAAGCGAGTCGACGATACAAAAGTCCAAGAGAGAAAAATTCGTAACGATGGATCGACGTAAATCCGCGTACGAATCTCGAAGAGACGACGAGTCAAAATATCGTGCGTAACAGACCACAGAAGGAAGAGAAGACCAGGTTGAAAAGAAAGAGTAATTATCGGCCCAGTTTCTTTTTGTTTTTTTTTTTTTTTTTTTTTTTTTTTTTTTTTTTTGTTTTTTTTTTTTGCTATAAATCGATACTGCCGGTACGACGGACGCGTAAGTAACTCCAAAAGCAAGCGAGACAAATAGAATAAAATACTTGTATGGAAGAAAGGTGAGCATTGCGAAGGCAGACCTAAAGGAGTGAGAAAAAGTGAATGTCATTGCCGTAATCTTCGGACGTTGACTTCCTCGACAGAGAAATAAAGAATGAGCAAGCAAGCAAAGAGAGAAAGAGAGAGAGAGAGAGAGAGAGAGAACCTACTTCTTGGCCATGGACCATCTTCCCCCTCCCTTCTCTTTTCTCTCCTCACCAGTCCTTCTCCACTAGTCACTCTCTCTTGGAAGTGATCTTCCCTCTCGCGCCTTTTCCTCGGTTTACTCTTTCGTCGTAACTCCTCGGCTCGTGCGCCACTGATTGCCTCGTGATATCCTCCGTTTCTTTTCGTTGTAAAAGTGACTTTTGAAAAATTTTCTGTACGATCATTTTCTTATTTTTTTTCTTGTTCAAACATTTTTTTTTTTTTACCTCGACGAAGAGCGTACGAGTCGAGCGGAATAACAATCGAACGATGTTAATGATAATTCGAGGAGGATCTGTGAAAAAGGATGAGTGAAAAAGCTCTGTCGTACCAATACGAGAAAAGACGAATCGTCCGGTTGAAATACTTTCAATCGGATGGGAAAAGTGATGCTGCGAGAGAAGCGAATTTCAAGAGAGACTCGGAACGAGGAGAAAAGAGAGGGAGAGTGGGGAAGAGAAAGAGAGAGAGAGAGAAAAAGAGGATTCAATTGGCAAGCTTCTCACGATCGTTGAAAGAGAGAGAGAGAGAGAGAGAGAGAGAGGGATGGAGCACTCTTCCAAATGGCGGTTTTGCGGCATTCGGACGGTCATTTGTCTCATGCAACGCACACACATAGATCTTCCTCCTCTCGCCATACGTTTCCGCGTTCCATCTCTCTATATGCGCCTCGGAAGACAGTGCGTTCACCTTGTCCTCGAGGATTACGTATCCGACCGCGTCCAAAGTCTCCGATTACTCCAATTATCAAAATTTAATGAAGTACCTCTTAAATTTCGATCGGTGGAAAGTTTCAAAGTACTTTTATTATTCCATTTTTATTTACTACCTACTGATCACGAACGACGATCATGCCGAAAAATGTTCGGGCGTTTTCATCGGTGAAACTGCAGAATTTCAATCGAAGATCGATAGTGACTAAAATCGATGCAAACTTGAAAGCAATTTGGAATAAATGTCGCGATCAATTTCTTTTTTTTTTTTTTTTACTGGGAAATTATTTTTAGTATCGTAATGATTAAAGTTTGACATGGAAATTATTGATTTTCAAGAATCGAAACGAGGGACGATTAGAATTGTCGTATTGAACTATTTCGAAGTAATTGAATTTTCGATATGGTACCAATTGAGGATCGAAATAATTTTACTTTGAAATAATTCGAATCGATATAATTCATTTTTGATGAGCCTTATTTTTCGGAATCTACGTACGCGTTCGTAATGAAAAATACAATGGTTGTCTGAATTTTGTTTCAATCGAAATAGATGTGCCTTCGAAATAGAAGTATTTAAACGTATTCGAGTATTTCATAAAATTGTTGGCAGAAAATCGATAAACTGATCGAGTTTAATTTCGATCTTCGTATGGATTCGAAACGATTCTAATTAAAATCACAAATATTCTCGGTCGTACTGGCTCTTAGTAATTCTAATTAAAATAATAAATGCTCAATACGACACGAATTATCGAAACGATTTCAATAAAAATCATCAATAATCGATATCGTTCCTAATTTCATTTCAATATCAAAATAATCATTCCGAATCAAGCTAAAATTTAAATCTAACTAAAATCAAGCTAAATCTAAATTGTAGAACGAATCTATCTAGCTAGCTAAATTTTAGATTTAAATTTAAATTTTATCTAAAATTTAGATATAGCTACATTTTAGATTTAAATTTCAATTTTATCTAAAATTTAGATTTAGCTTGATTTTAGCTAGATTTAGATTTTACCTTGATTCGGAATGATTATTTTGATAAAATCGAAATGTAGTCAAAATCAAGCTGAATCTAAATTTTAGATAAAATCTATCTAGCTAGCTAAATTTCAGTCAAAAATTTATCCAAATCCAAATTTTAACGAAAATTAAGCTGAAATCTAGATCTAGCTAGAATCAAGCTAAAATCAACGATAAAAAAAAACAAGCAGCTCCAACCAGCACTCTCAAAAAGCAAAAAACAGAAAACAGCAAAAAAAAAGAAAAAACCAAAAAGCCACACGAACATCGACGTTCAAAAGGATTGTGACAATATCCACCAAAAATTCCAAGTCATCGAAGCGTCTCGTTGTTCTTCTTTTATTTTTTTTACCTGTACGATAAGAATCTTGTTACCATCCGCGGGTTCTAGTAAATTCTTTCTCATCCGTTGACGATTATACGAACTCTTCGTACAGGCGCACTTCGATATACATTGATTCTTCGGACTTTTCCCATTCGCGACTGCACTCGTCGCACTGTCAACGTTTCTTTGTTATCGTTGTTCTTTCTTTCGATCTTGTCTTCGTCCCATTCTCTGGAACGGTTGGGTTATTCACAGTCACTCATGAACGAATTTAGCGGTCACAATACGAAGCGAGTCGAGGTTCGTCGACGAGAGTATTAACGGTTGAATCGTCGATTGGTCGTTACACGGTATAATCCAGGTTACATCGGTGTTTCGAGGGGCGTCTTTTTTCAACCCCTCCCTCCCGCCCTCCCGCCGTCCGTCCCTCTGATCGAACGTAAAGGCACCTCAATAGACACAGAAAACACAAGCTCGCGGGCGCGTGCGTGCACACGCGGCTCCACTCAGCTGTCCGATTCACTACACCGCCCCCACCGAGCCCGGCAAACGTCCGAAGGTCCCCAATGTTGATAAATCCAAAACGAACGAGGGACGTTCAATGGCGAAGGTAAAAGCGTGAAATTCTGGTACTTCGAAACGAGTCGGACATCCGGAGCTGGAGCGGAAAAGACCTAATCGGTGGCGCGACGTTTCGCCACGAATTTCCGTATCTCGGGGGCTCCTCGGAGCCTTCCCCTCCTCGGGATCGAACCTCCGAACGATCCGATCTGTACGACGATTTTCCTTTTCGCGTTTGCCTTTTTGTTTCTGTTTTGTTGGTTTTTTAAAAAAATGTGTCTTTCAATTTTCTTTTCGTCGGCTCGTTTTTATTTTCGGAGGCGAAATAATAGATAGAACGACGATGAGAGTGCGAATAATTGAGGAGGCTCGAAGAGTGTGGTCGGAGCTGCACACACGCCGGTGTGTGCTTGCTCGACGTGATACCGGCTCGCGGGACTCGCTTGCGATTGCGCCGGGCCTCCTTCCTCTCTCGCTCTCTCTCTTCCTCTCTAGCCCTTTCTCTCTCCGATTTTTCCCTCCCTCCCTCTCTCCTTCTCTCCTTCTCTCCTCTTTCCCTCTCTCTCTCTGTCTATTTGCCTCTCGCTCGCTCCCGATGCTCGCGAGAGTTGCGCGAGCGCTTGGCTTACCTGTGAGGTAAGTAAAACCGGCGACGGCGGCCCTCGGGCATGTTACGGCATTGCAAGTCCGCGCGAACGGCGAACGTCGCCCGTTGTGTTGGTCCGTACGGCGCTGGGTGGGGAGGGTTGCTCTCGCACCGTCCACCGATGGTGGCGGTCTCGGCTGATGTTCGACGGTATCCCTGGGGATCGGAGGGAGGGAAGGAGACCGAGCGAGAGAGAGAGAGAGAGGGAGAGAGAGAGAGAGAGAGGGAGAGAGGGAGAGAGAGGGAGAGAGAGAGATTCTTGAGCTGGTGCGAGGGAGAAGGACAGTTGGAGGGTGATCTCAGTTGAAGGAGGAGGAGGAGGAGAGAGCGGGGGAGAGACAGAGAGCCAAGATTGTGCATTCGGAAAGAGAGAAAGAGAAAGAGAGACAGAGAAAGAGAGAGAGAGAGAGAGAATTTCCGAGAGCGAAGCTGGCACGACAGAGAAAGGGGAGAAAGAGAGAGTTGATGTTTCTCGGAGAAAGGATGGTGGGGATCTCGAAGAGGAGGAGGGTGGGGAAACAGGTAAAAAGAGGCAGCAGAGGAAAAGAGAGAGGAGCTTGCTCCAGGAAGACGGAGAGAGAAAATGGAATGAAAGAACGATGAGGAATATTTATTCCTCATGATCTAGGAGGGAGGGAAAGGACGAAGTGAAAAGAAGGGTAAGACGGGACGACGAAGATAGAGACGCGTTTATTTCATACTCCCTCGGAGAAATAAGGAACGCCTTATTTATCGTCGTACCCGAGGAAGAGAGCTCACTGAGAACCGAGCGAGGAGGCATCAACGTAGAAAAGAGGGAGGCATTTATTTCACACTTCGAAACCGAGGGAAAGACGAACCAATGGGTGGGGAGGGAAACGGAGGGGATCGGTAGGGGGACCGGTGCACATTTCTCATGTTGCGGGGAAAAGAAAGAACGATTCCTACCTCCGGCATCGAATGAGCGGGCGGGAAAGGGCACGAGGCACGAATAAAGTCCACCAGAGGGACCGAGGGACGGGTTAGGGAAAAAGGCATTTTTTTCACACTCCCAGACACCGAGAACCATTTCTCATACGCTACGAGAGAAAAAGGAGAGAACAAAAACATTGCCTACGTGGGTGGGGGGGGAATGGCGAAATAACTTTGCTTGTGTTTTTTTTTTTTTTTTTTTTTTTTTTTTGCGAGAGTGAGAGAGAGAGGAGTCTGTCTCGTGAGCCGCAAGGCGAAACCCTTAAGACCTAGCACAGAGACCTAAATTTTTCATGCCGCTTTACACTTGATACGAAGAAAAAAAAATTCATTTTCGTATATTTTTTTTTACATTTATTATATATTTTTTAATTTATATGTTTATTATACATATTTGTAAAATTATTGTTATTTTTTTTTATTCGTACATTTGTTATACATTTTTTTTTAATTTATGCATTTATTATACACTTTTATTTTATTTTTATTCTTTTTATTCGTGAGCCAATAAAGATCGTACGAGAACATTGAAAATAAGGGGGCCTCGAAATATAGGAATGAAAAAAACAGTTAACGCTGTTGATACGATTAGGATGCTTCCATTTATCTGAAAGGGAAATGAAATCAATTTTTTTGGTTAATAAGAACATTGCTTTGGCAGGTAAAAAAAAACAACGAATTCAATGACAACTGTCTGAAAAGATAACCTATTAATCAGCCAATATTTTCTTCGAGTGGTTAAAATAATAGTTTAAAGTTAATCGGTTGAACGAAACTCCAGATTTCGTGTCAGCCAAATTCGAAAAAATACTTTCTAGAAAAATTGGATTAAAAATATTCATTTTAAATTTTGATTTAAAAAATTCAGTAAAACCCAATTATCCGTATGACAAAACGTCGCGCTGTATCTACGTTTTTATAAATCGAGCATTCCTGCCTAGAGTTCGCCTCGCTCGACTTCGAAACGACGATTGTCCGAAACCCGTTTTTCCCCGTTGCACTTCCAACTTCCTTAAAAGCTCGCAAAGTTCCCTCAAATGAAGTACTCCGATAGCTATAACCTTGTACATATCGGGGATCTCAAATCTTCCTTTCAAGGTTATCTTCCGAAGCGTCTTTTCAAACTCCCCTCCCCCTTCTACTGCTCGCCCAATATAATTTTTTTCCAAACATTAACAAGAGTAAAAAACCACTCTGATACGTACTCCGGAAAAAGGGTGATTTCGAGATGGCGAGAAGGGAAAAGATCGATGAAAAGGTTTAAGGTATCGTCTCAGTGTGAAATTTTCAAAAAATCGTTTTTTTTTTCATTATCGAAGAGTTTCGAAGATATCCATTTCCAATTTTGAGAGAACATTTTTAACGTCATTCTGTATCGCTCTATGGAAGCTTTTTTCTTTTAACTTTCAATTTTTTTTTTCACGAGAAACTGTCGAAAAAAAGGGCCAATTTCGACACTTTTTGTTCAAACCACCGCCATTTTGTCAAATTAAAAAAAACCTCCACAGGGCTATAGGGACTTTCCTACGGATTAATAATCTTTTCGAAACTTTTGTATCACATAAAAATTGCGACTGCGATCGTCTACATCCTACAGGACTTTTTTTTTAACGTGTCATTTCAACAATTTATTTAATTATTATATACTAAACAAACGAACGTAAAAAAAATCATATAGCATTCGACACGAGTGTATTTATTTATAAAAAATAAAACCAGACCGATTAGTTCGTTACAACATTTGAAAAAAAAATCGCGAAAATCAGTAATTTTTCGATGGGTCAGACCGAGACGATTCCTTAACAAAAGTTAGAAAAGAGACGATAAAAATCGAAGATGACGAATATTGAAAAAAAAAGTAGGGAACAGCGTTGGATTCCGGTGTGCAGCGAGAATCAACTTTGGACGTAAATCCAGGAACGTCCATCCAGGAACGTCCACGAGAATAATCGACGACGAAACAACGCGTGTGCGAGTCCACACGTATAGAAGGAACCAGTGAGGGAGAATCGAACGAACCGTGGTGGGATTGCTAGGAGGAGGCCTTGACAGGGGAAAAGGAGGGGGGGGGGGGGAGGAATCGTGGTGGAAGAGAAGGAGGAACGGAGAAAAGCGATGTACTTCAGCGTGTTTCGCCAGGCGAGGAGAGTACCGATGGATCGGGAGGGAGGTTAGAAGCAGAGGAGCAACACTGTAGGCGAGATATAGCGCTCCGCCGATCGAGAAACGTTGAAAAGAGGGAGAGAAGCAAAGGAGATTGAGAGAGAGGGATTCGGTGAGTGAAAGGGGACGAGAAGGTAAAGAGGGGCCAGTGGACCAACTGGGTTCACCAGCAGCGATAGTTCATTGACCGAGAAGTGCCGAGGAGGCCCGAATGGACTCGCGAGGCTTGGGCGATCACGAAAGACGACGGTAGTTGGGTATATAACCGGGTGCCAGATGCAGCTCCCAGGGTTTGCTGAAACAGAATTTACCCGAAGTCCCCATCTTCCCCACTCTTCCGCTCGAATCCAACTCCCACTTTGCTTTCCGGAAACTCGAATTTGTGACTCCTTTCGGTATCTCTCTTTCATCCGAGGGTATTGATGATCGGGAACGATCGTATCCCTTTCATCGACTTATCGTTCCCTCCAGGTCTCTTCTTCGGCGCAGGGTGGAACCACTGTGGGGATGCTTTTTTATCCGGGACCCTCGCGAACCGTGGGAAACCCGTCCACGAATTCTCCGGATTCGGCCTTACGACTGTAAGAAGCCAGGGTAGGAAACCCAAACTTCGATTTACCAAAAGATTCCAAATTCTGTTTTTCAAGGGAACGACCAACACGTTGGAAACTTTTGACGCGGCACTTCGATACGTCGGTAATGACAATTTTGGAATTCGGCCGCGATGTCTCGACTTTTCGAGCGAAGAATCGTCCCAGGACAATTGCCGAGCGCTGAACAGGGCGCGTGTGTGTTTATGTACGTCTGGATTCGTTACGAGCGCAGCGTGGAGAAAAGACGCGCGTAGTTTCGTCCCTACGAAAACACACGCGTATATGTACGTGTGTCAACCGATACTCGGATACATATATGTGGTATATACTTTCCGGGAAAACTATACGAGATATCAATATGAATCTAACGCCGTTATTTAAGTTAGGCAAAAACCTCTTCCAACCGCCCCCGTTGAATCTCTATAGCATATAAGAAGCTCACTCTACGACCTTCAAATTTCGTGATTTTTGAGATTCCGGAAAAGTGGCCGGGGTAGTCGAACACTTTTTTTTTTCTGTTTTAAAAGTATTAGAAGGAGGGTCTGTATAATCGGAAATTTTCAGCTGATTACGAATATCAACGAATTTTCGTTGGAAACACTGCACACGGCAAAAGAAATCGTGATTTTCGAAGTTTTTTACAATTTTTTCGTGGCAATTTTGGGTTTTGGAGAAAATGAATGGTAGATTTGTGTTCAGGAGATAAAATTACATCGAAATGGGTCAATAAAAAAAATATTAAAAATCAAAAATTTTTTTTGATTTTTGAGGGATAAACGTTTTTTCACTAAATCATCGATAACTTTTTTTTCTTTAGGGTTTGGGACTCCACTTTGCGCTCAATCTCTTCGTTATGATT
>JAPYZI010003369.1:0-22128 GCA_030523105.1 Ophioninae sp. A BG-2022a | reverse complement strand
GGGTTTTTTCGTTTTATTTACGTTTCTTCGACACTGTTTGGGTTTGTTTGGCTTCGTTTTTGTTTATTCGTGTTTGTTTGGGTTTGCTTTCACTTTTTTTTATCTTTGTTTGGGTTTGCTTTCACTATTTTATATTCGTTTGGGTTTGTTTGGAGATTTTTATGTTTGTTTGGGTTTGTTTGTGTTTATTTGGCAATGTTCGGCTCGGTTTGAGTTCGTATTGGTTTATTCACGTTTGTTTGGGTTGGTTCAGGTTTGTTTGGGTTTATTTGGATTAATTTAGGTTTGTTTGGGTTTGTTTACGTTTCTACGTAACGCGAAAGCTGTAATAGCATCGGAACTTTCGAAGCCTCGTCGAAATAAAACCCAACCGAAATCCTCGGAGATCGAACGAGTAGTAATAACGGACCGATAATTCCCAGGTGATATTTCACGCGGTTAGCCAGCTGAAAAGTTTGGAAAGCGATGAAAGTGGAAGGAGTACAACGTCATCGACGAAAACAACGGTCGCCGCAACGAGCCCTCATCCACCCGGACAACATCAACCCATTTTTCAAAAGCCAACCGACTCCTCGATCGCCGATATCGAAGTTTCCGGAGAACCGGAAGTTACCGCCGTAAACCCGTCATCCTCAGTTCCGACGGATGAAAACAACGCTTCAACAATGGCGTCGATCACGTCGTCATCGATCATAGAAATCGAAGCTAATCGATCAACCTTCGACGCAAAAAACTCGACTAACCTAAAATACAACGAAGAATCGATGGATAACGTCGATCCTGAAACACCGGAAGTTATTTACGCAACGCCGGAAGTCAATCACGAGATCGAAGAAACGGTACACGTAACGGCCGAAACCAATCACGAAACGACCCGAAATACGATAACCTCGAAATACACGGTTTACAATTTATCGGAAAAGAACCGCTCGGAAGAAAACTCGTCCGAAGAATCGGAGGAGAAAAATTATTCGTCCGAAGAAACGGAAGTTGGTAGAACGGATATAGAAAGCTCCGAGGAATCGAAACAGGATGAACGCGACAGCGCTGAGGAAGAGGACGATGAAATTAGGTTTGTCGTATTTTTTGTTTTTTTTTGTTTTTTTTTTTGTCGTTTTTCGTCAATTTTTCGTTTCGTCGTTCAATCAATAATTCGAGGATTTTTTTCTTTTTTTTCGTAATCCTAGGTTTACTCTGATCGGTGAAAAAGTGGCCCAAGTTCCCAGGCCGAGTCTCTCGAATTACTTGAGAAAAACTGGAAAAGCTCCTTTGAGAAGTACCACCCAAGAACTCGCCGGTCTTTACGACGCCCTCAGCAAAGATGCCAGGAAACAGGGCTTCGCTAAATATTCCGGATTTTCGGACGAGGTCCTTAAAATCCTTGAATCCTCCGCCGAAGGTGGCATCGGATCTCAGATGCGTATACTCCTCGAAAAAACTCGTGATAGAATGGAACTGACGAGAGACGACGCCAAAACGAAAATCTCATCGACGATCAGAAAGCTCAACGATCCTGGCAGCATTCTCAACAGGGATCTCAGACCTTTGATACCCTTGCGTTACGTTCCTTGATTTTACAGTGGTTCTTATCGTCTCCTGTTCCTCTTTTTACTACTTTTCATTGATAACCGTTGCTTTTGCTTCTTTTTTTTTTTTGACGACGATTTTTGTGGGTTCGAAAAAAGGTTTTTGGAAAAAAGGCTTTTGAAAAAAGGGCTTTTGGAAAAAGGGTTTTGGAAAAAAGGGCTTTTAGAAAAAGGGTTTTTCAAAAAAGGGCTTTTGAAAAAAGGGTTTTTGAAAAAAGGGCTTTTGAAAAAAGGGCTTTTGAAAAAAGGGCTTTTGAAAAAAGGGCTTTTGAAAAAAGGGCTTTTGGAAAAAGGGCTTTTGAAAAAAGGGCTTTTGAAAAAAGGGCTTTTGGAAAAAGAGCTTTTGAAAAAACGGCTTTTGGAAAAAGGGCTTTTGAAAAAAGAGCTTTGGAAAAAGGGCTCTTGAAAAAACGGTTTTTGAAAAAATGGCTTTTGAAAAAAGGGCTTTTGAAAAAAGGACTTTTGGAAAATGGCTTTTGATAAAAGGGCCTTCGAAAAACAGGCTTTTGATAAACGGGCCTTTACACGATTTTCAAAATCCAGTTTTTTCTCGAACCTCTCCAGTTTGACATGATTTCTAATAAAAGCTTGATAAAAACCTTAGACGAAAGAAATGCTAAAGTATTTCCCTCGTATCTTCGATCAATTTGACGTCTCCTATCCGTGCACAAATTCTAATGCAAATATGAATGTCAAAAGACAAAGAGGCACGAGACAAACGAATTCTATATGCGCCGTCGTTGCGTTTGGAAATCAAGTAACATTTACGTGAGGGGACTTTACGATTAATTGAGTAACACATAAAACTCACGTTTCAAGGGAGCCATCGCTTGCATAGAGTACATTACCAGGTATAAAGGAGTCGGTGGAGCAGTTTTGTCCATCAGTCGAAACAACTGGTGTATATAAAACGCCACACAATAAATGCCTCCGTTAATACATTAATTATCCGTCGTTATCGTATTTTCCAACGTTTTATTTCCGGATTAAAGAAATTTATTTAGTGAATAAATCGAAGTGAAGAATAATGAAGTTCTCGCATCTCGGAATCTGTTTTACCTTATGCGTAAGTTCGGACTTTTTCTAATATTTATTATATTTTTAATAACACTTATTTATCGGTATTCAAAGTGAATTTAAAAAAAAACAACCCTTAGTGATAAAATTATCGTCACTCGCGTTTGCATTCGAAAAAAAAAAAAAAAACACGATCTTCAAACTGCCACAAAAATAACGAAAACTCACTCACATAACCTCACTCGAGTATCTCGGAATAAAAAAACAAACGTTTTGTAATCCTGATCACCGACAGATGTGTCTAGAGGGAAAAGATGTCCGTCAAATTAGCAGGCTGATACCGGTCGATGATTGGATCGATTTTAAGAATCGTAACCGAGACGTAAAGCCGTTGGACAAGTTGATCGGAAAGTTACGAGCGACGTACGACTTCGTTTTTCACAAGCCGGACAACGTGACGAACGTGAAAAAAATATTGGACGAAGCGAGTGATGATGGGTCGCGAAACGTCGAAGCTGTAATATCGAACGTTTCGTTGATAGCGAGACGGAAATCGACGGGAGAAAAAACTGAAAAAGAAACAACGAAAGAGGAAAATCCGAACGTAGCTGTAATCGAGGAATCCACGAAACGAAACGAATCGAACGATTGGTCGATGAAAGTCGAGGATCGCGACACGTTTGATAGGTTAGAAACTTTCGACGATTCTCTTATTCTCGAACGCTTGGAAATTTTTGATAGCGACGAGGGCGCCACGCTCGGAGAAACCGACAACTTGGACGAGAAGGATTCGCCCCCTCACACGAAATTCGCCCTTCCTTACGCTATTGCGCAAGCGCTTTTGCGTTGGATAATATCCCTCTATCTCTCAACGTCCAATCACTTCGCGAGCATCGACACGGGCTTCAAGGAGACCGAGTGACAATCGACGATCAATCTCCCAACAACTCTCTTCTGTTTTTATCGCCGTTCGTTTTTTATTATTATTTCTTTTTTCGTTTTTTTTTTCTGCTATTTTTATTGAAAAATATCTGGGTGTGAAAAATACAGTGTCATTTGTCTCGCCTATATTCCTATGTCATTTATCATTTTGGCAATCTTCGCGCACTCGTCGCGTTGTAACGTTGACGCTCGCACGAGACAAAGGTTAATTACGGCTCGTTCGACTCCCTCGTATCCAATTGATTCTAGTGTACACGTTGAAAAAGAGAAAATATATATATCTATATATGTATATGTATAATGTATTCGAGGCTTCCAAAGATGGTTTTTTTTTTTCGTCGTCTGATTTCACGTTGAAACGATTCGTGCGAAATATAAATAACGTTTTTTTTTTGTTTTTATTGGGCGCAGAATGTATCTCGTGGCGTTGAGGATCGTTGGAATAAAATCCGGTGCACGATTGTTTTTTTTTTTTTTTTTGGACAGATCGTAGGAAGAGATTTCATGTGGAAGCGGACTTAAAGTTATATACCGGAATAGGCCGCAAGAACTTCGTAGTCTTTGGTTAGAGCGAGGCTTTTCCTTTAAGTTTTATTTTTTCTTCGCGTTCCTTTCCAAGATACGTTCATTTAGAGGGCACGACGAACACGCATCCGTCCACTTCGAAATTTAAAAACCACTGTTCTCTGAAACGGCTTAACCGATTCGTACGAAATTTTTTGTGTGCATTCAGGACGGTGGCACCGAAGTCCCCCCGGTCGCCATTTTCGATTAAAACGCGACCGCACTCGTGCGTCACGTGGTAATGTTCGTCATGCCCTTGAATAGAAAAAAACGGAGGCACCGTGATTCTTCGATTTTTGTCTTACCTCCCGCAACAATCTTTTTGAAAATCTAAAGAAAAAAAATCCTCGGCTCTCTTCGTGGCAGTTCCGGTTTTGTTTTCTTTTTTCTTTTTTTTTTTTTTTTACAAAATTATGCGCGAGTTTTTGCAGATGACGCGTGACGAAAGGAAAAGAATTAAATTAAAAAAAAAAAAAAAAAAAACACGTCTTATAATCGAAATAGAGGTGATAATGAAAATTTTCGAAATTTCTATTACTACTGAAGTACTCAATCAAAAATTCGCTTTCAGTACAAAAAAATGTTTTTTTTTTTTTTTTTTTTGGAACGCGAGTTGACGCGAGCTCTCTCGCATTATACTCGTTACCGAAAACTCGACGTTGAGAGACTCGATAATGGTCGTTTTATCATCGCATTTGTGACGTCGAAGTTTTCATCGTCGGGAAGCAACGAATTTTTAATTACTTCACGAATGAATTATTTTCAATCTCCATTACACCTTAAATTAATTATTTTCAATCTTAATTAATCCTTAAATTAATTCCGGTCAATCGTTGAATGGTTTTTTTTTTTCAACCGATTTTGGCTGCGAGGATAACATCAGTGTTTCTACATCGGACATTCCATTACATCGGACACTTCCGGCAACAATTAGAAAGAAAGAAAAAAAGGAACGTTCTTCAAAATAAAAAAATAAACAAAATTAAAAAAGGATCGTTTCGTTCCCAGGATGCGAGCTTCCACGTCACACCTTGTTTCGTAAAATCATAAAACGTTACAAGTTATTACGAAAAAAATAACCTAAACAAAAATCTCACTATCAAAATTGCGGGATAATCAGCGGTTCACAATAATTAAGTTCTCTCTCGTCGAAATCTCGTCCTAGAAAGTACGTGGAAAAAAAAACCAGTAAAAAAAATGAAAAAAAAAAAAAAAAAAAAAAATAGAGAAGAAAAAGAAACGGAAGAAAAAGGCGACGAGTCTCGGCTCGGTGGCCACTCGTTGAATTTCTCGATTCTTTAAATGAAATTAACTTAATAAAACATAAAAATCCGTAGACTAGATTCATTCCGAGCGGACTTATGCTTATAAATAACCTTAGCCTAAGATTATCTGTGTTTAACGATACATCAGTGTGGTCTTGGTTTTTTTTCTTCCCGTTCCTACAACGACGAATTAAAGAATGACAAATATTACATCGGGCAGCAAAGTCATTTGTGTTTTGTTGTCGAAGAACGAATTTAAGGACACGTAGAAGATCGACATAACCTCGAAAATGTTCGAAATTCATTATGTAAATTTCGACCGTTGATACTTCTACGCGTCATTGGAGGAATGAATAATAAATAAAAATTCTAACAATCCTTATCGAAGATCCACACTTGTAATCGAACACTTTCAGAGGTTAACTCGAGCACCGCGTAAAAACGAAACGAAATGGGAATTTTGAGAGTGGAATTGTTCGGGGGTTCGGCGACGATAAAATATTTATCAGCTGACAAGTATGACGATTGCTGCTCGTCCGGTTAATGATCGACGGCGGTTGGTGGTAACCTTAATCTTGTTAGGTCGTCACAGCCAATGTTATACAGTCGATTTGAACGACGCGACGGAAACGAGACAAAAGGATCGTCGTTATACAATCCGTAACGTCATTCACACACACACACACTCTATCTATCTATCTCTCTCTCTCTTCGTAAGGCAACCCCTATCGATTATTATCACCTTCTCATCTTCCGTTTTTCTACTTTTCAAATATCGAACGAAATAGTCTAAAGAAACGTCCGTCCTCGAGCAAGCTTGATGACGATGTAGTTCGATGAGTGAGCGCCATCTTGCCACGAATGTTGCGTCGATAAAACTCGATTCGATCGATCGATCGTGACGAGTTGAAGTTTGCAACACATTCGAACGTAACGAAAATCAATTTCAGTCCAATTTACAGATTTATCCTTAAATTCCTCTTTTTCGTCTTATTCGAGCCGCAAAAATCACGAAAACATTTTTCACGGCTTCAAGGACATTCAAGCCCACGCAAATTCATAACCTCTTTTTGCCATAGACTTCTCGTTATTTTGGCGGAGACATTTTTTTTTTTTGCACTCTCGAGGAGTTGCGAAATTCGTCGTCGTCGTCAATTTGTATTCTAGCGTACTTACGAATTCACTACGCCTTGATGCGACGAATCGAGGTCGGTTGCGGAACCGCGGAGGAAAAAAAAAAAGAATATTCGTTACGTATCCGCGAGGCGTGCATCGGTAACCGCCATAGTGAGAGACTCGTCGCGTCTCACGACGAACCCTTCGAAATACATTTTTTTTCGATCGAACGAGTGTGAAAAATAAATGATGATGATAATAATAATAATAATAATCCAAGGACTATCGATCGTTTTGTGAAAATCTTACGTTTTGTACACGGAAATATGATTTCGATTCATTTCCGGGATTGAACGAACATTTGTTTTTTCTTTTCCTCGGTCATCAGTGAACCATCAAGAGATTGAAGTAATCGAGAAATCTCACAATCATGAAAAACCAAACTGGATCGATCGGCGGTCGTCGTTATTGCACCCTAGTAAAATTTAGATTGCAAATAACCTTACTAGTGAAATCTAAAAGAAGTTGATTAATTATTTCGAAATTGTACGATGGAAGAACGTTTTTTAAAGTCGGGTTTTGAAAATTCATCGATCGATTGAAAAATGCGATTGTCGGTTTTGACAAACCCATAATTATGGAAGCGCGAAATTAAAATTCAATTGAAATGGCAAATTAAAAAGGTATTTAAAAGAATTCTGAATATAAAATTGCTCGAAGACGAAATCGAAATCCTCTGGGAATACGAAAACCTCGATTGTTTGGGTTTGTTTGGGTTTCGAGAAGAAGCTATGAATTCTGTACTCGAATGAAGCTCAAAACGAGAAGTTTTCTTATCTCGTCTGATCGTTGAAAAAAGTACACCGATGCTTCGAGTTAGGTTAAAATCTATTGATTTCATGTTCCGTCGAGAATGGCAATTAATTCCATGGCATTCTCAAGACTTCAAAGTATGCGCTCCGATCACAGTTTCTTTTTTCACGATTTTCATCAGATCCAGTTTCCTCAACGATGAAGTATAAAAAAAAAAAGATATCAAGAAAAATCTCGTAAGTTGGATCCACGAGGGTGAACTTGTCGGTCGAAGCAAATTCCCCCTTGAAGACCGTACTATAATATCTACTTTGAAATACAACGCATTCGATTCACGACTGTAGTTGGGAAGGCATGAGGTACCTGGCGTTTTGTGGCAATATCTCGTTCATGTTGACGGCTTGTTGTTGCAAAACGCCACCTGGGGCAACCCCGGAGCCTTCCCTCATCGCGTGTTCCTTGAAAGCGGAGAACGTTTGCATGAAGTTCTGATCTTTCTGTAGATGATGAATGTGATGAAGAAAGCTTAGTTCTTGTTTGACGGGATGAGTATTGTTGGTTTCTTCGTTGCTCGATAAAATCGAGTTGTTCGTTTCTCCGATATCTTTCGGGGCTGAATCAACGTTCGATGGTGTAATCGTTGTTGGGGATTCCTTTTTTATGATTTTCGTTCTTTTAACGCCTAGATGAGTTTGGGCGTGTTTGTTGAGATGATCCTTGCGAGAGAAGGCTTTGCCGCAAACGTTGCAAGTGAAATTTTTGTCGCCGGAGTGTATAACGTAGTGACGAGTCAGATGCTCGTTACGTTTGAACGCTTTTTGGCATACGGGACATTTGAAGGGTCTCTCGTCCGAGTGTCCGCGCATGTGTTGATCCAGATGTTCCTTCCGCTTCAGCATCGCTCCGCATTCTTTGCACTGATACTTCCGTTCTTGCACGTGACTCTGTATGTGCTGCTCTATGTCCGCTCTGTCGGAGAACGCGAGGCTGCACTCGGGACAGCAATACAGCATTAACCCGTCTAGTCCAAGTGCTATCTTTATTTCTCCCGTTTTCGCTCGAAACTTCATTTTCCTCGTTTCCCCTTTGTTTCCGGTTTCGGCGTTGCTCGGAGTCGGAGTCGTTGTCGTTGTCGTCGTCGTCGTCGTTGTCGTTCCCGACGTTGTCGTCGAACTCGCTCCTACTTCCGTTTTCACCTGGTTCGTTTGTGTTTGGGAATCCGTTTGCGTGTGAACCCCACGTCCGAGCTCCACCGAATTGCTGTTCTCCATGTGAACGTTCATCTCGCTCGGATTCATATCCATCATCATACCATCCGAATTCACGTATTGACCACCGTTTCCGTTCTGATGGCCTATGTGACCGTTCCGGAAAGTCGCGACGCTCGGAATGTTCAGTATGTTGTTGCTCGACGATTCACTCTTGTCGTTATCTTCGCTTTTGTCACGATACTTGGAAGGATCCGATTGGAGCTTCATCAACTGCTGAAGCGTCAGGGGCAGCGTCGTTGCTTGCAACTTTTGCAGATACTCCGCCATCGCTGCGCTCTGCTGTTGGAGTTGCGCGTGCGAAGGCTGCAAAGTTAACGTTTCATTCGATTCGTGTCGGCCAGCTTTTTACTTCTTAATCGTCTACAAACTCAAGCTGTTACGATAACTAGAAAATGCTCTTAAACCTATTTGATAGTTTTGTTAACGCGTGGAACAGTCGTCATTGGATAATGCTGCCACAGCGGTCGCTCCAATGGTGGAAGAAAAGTACGCTAGCTATTCGTAGGTGTACTTATTAACCAACTACGTGGAATACGAAGTATGACATTTAAAGAGTTAAAAAAAATCAGGGTCCATTTTTGGACAAAGCTGCTAAAGTACAGAATTAACAAAGATTCAATTGCAAAACGTAAGCATCGACGTTGCGCTTCAAGAACTATGTATGTAGCCAAACGAAACTCGCTTCGGTTGATGCCTCGTCAAAGCATGAGTCGGATACAGTAATCTTCTACCGTGGAAAGAAAGATACACTTACCATGTTCGATCCTGGATTAGCGCCGGAGGTTGCGTTCGATCTCACATTTGTATTCTCTTGCTTAACGATGGAAAGATCCGCTTGCGACGCCGCAGGCAAATACATATTGGGCATTATTCTAAGAGGCAGGCTGTTCGGCTGTACTCCGACGATCATCGAGTTGTTCTGGCCATTGTAGTTGGGAATGTTGATAGTCTGCTTTTCGCAAAGTTGCATCAACGTATTAGGATCCGGCCAACCGACTATACTACCAGGATATTTGTTTTGTTGACTCACCTAGCAAATAGAAAACAACGCTCAGTAACGAAAACAGGTTTTAATAACTTCGCAACACCCTCGACGAATGCGGTAGAGTTTAGCGTGGAACAAATATGGATGTAACGAAAGTTAGGTTAGGTTCCCGAAATGAGGAAACGGAGCGACCGAAATGAAATCATTAGGAATCAGTAAATACGTTTAAACTTGAAAATGAATGAATCAGAGTAAAATTCTGCAGAAAGTGAAATATCAAATGTATGTAAACTCGGGATACTTTGAGACTAGCACGGATTGCCGATTTTGAAACAAACGCGTGCCGAACATGCTCGAAAAGAAGTTTGTCGAAAAAATGGAAAAACCACCGAGTATAATCTGTATTTCTTTTTACACTGAAAGGCAACTCGGAATTTGACCTAAAGAAATGGAGTTTCGAATGTTTGACTATGATAACCTAAAACTGTTTGTTCTTGTTCGGAAACGCGCTTACTGGAGTACAATGATTAAAAAAAGGAATTTTTCCTTACGGGAAATATGCAGAAGAAACTGAGAAAAATACTCGGCCGAATTGCGAAAGAAATGAAAGTGTCTCAATTGTTTCGTTACTTGATACATGTCTTACCGGAATCGTTTGTTTCCCGTGATTCATTGAGGCCGCAGCAGTCGTATAAATAATGTTCTGCGTTTGATGCATACCACTGGTCAATTCGCCATTCGATTTCGTGGTTAACTCGGCGAATTGGGGCAAACCACCGTGTATATTATTCGCTTCCGAGAAATTCATCGTTGGATTCGCTTATAGCGCTAAAAATCGTTTATATTTCGTACGCGAAAGAGAGATATCTTTATACAAAATGCTATAAGGGAATAACCTCGAACGGCATCGAGAAACCCGAAGCTAAAGCTTAACCAAGCCCGGAGCAGCTTGCTTTTAACTCGACGAACGAAATGACACTCGACACTCGCAGTCTCGTTATAAATTGTAAATCACATTATTTTTCACGAAATTTCGTCTCGTTCTGGTCGGTCGGCGTAAGAAAAACGCGCGTCGTTGCATCGCCCTCGCCGCTCGATCTTACTATACTCTTATTCAATTATAAATATAAAATTACACACTACTATTCGCATTACCAAAAGCGAGTATATAAGAGCCGCGTTACATACGCTACAAACAAGCAACGGATTCTCCCGCACGCTTTGCAATATGGCGGCTGCAGAAAATACACTACCCTACTCGTGTTGTTTACTACTGATAATGCACTACGTGCGACAACTGCGCGTCCGTTTCGTCGCAGCGCTCTTCTCGGACTTTCCTGCGGTGCGGCCATTCCCGGTACTAATTAATTTGCGCGGAAAACCTGGCGTTAGGCTCTCATTTCGTTACATGATAATCATTCGATTATTATGCGAATGTATATTTTTGAAAACATGATCAATGGTAGTCGTAGTTTTTGGCAAATGATCTATTACGAAAAATCTATAAACCAGTTGATGATAAGTCTGACTTCGATGTTCAATGAGTTCCTCACACGCGCATATTTTTCTCAGCAAAAGAAAATCCTTTCGGCGTATTTACCCAATCTTAATGTTCTTCAATAATAATAATAATAATAATATCCAATATTAATTATCATTGTTAATTGATCTCGCAATCACCTCAAACAAATAAAAAAATCGTTCACTCGAAATCGTGTTGTTAACTTATCGATAGCTGAAACATAACCTCCATGCTCGAAAAAGTACTTCCTTCGAAGGTCTACAATTTTCAGCCCATGTTCTCTAATGCGTTCCCATAGCAACCTCGCAACGCGTCTGTCCTACCTTGCGTTCCGTCGCCGGTTTCGAAGGCTTCGAAGAGTCAGCTGTGCGGGGTTATCTGTCAGCTGCACAACTTGCTCTTTTACGATTCCGTGTACAAAATACATTCTAAAGTACTATTGAATTGAAAAAGCTGCATCCACCACTCGTCTCAGCAACAACTGATGTGCGCAATGCTCGAATATTTTATAAATAAATGTACTCCATAAATCAACGAACGAGGCGACCAAAAAAGGTTAACAATGAATCTTTCCACTGCATATGTAAATTAAAAACCATCATACAAATTATTCGCTGTCAAAGTAAGGGTTTGGCTCCTACGGATATTTCTAAAGAGCAAAGAATATAAAAAATCTATGTATAAAGCATTCTAACCTCAAATCCTTAAAACGCTTACGTACGTGCATCGAAAAAAAAATCCTAACTTGATCGAAATCATTTAATACATTTCTTACATTTATCAGCTGATTCGATCATTAATTTATTCCTTTATAAATTTGTAGTCGACACAACAAAGCTTGTACTTATTTCCTGACACTTATTTAGCCCAAACAAGTTACTGATAAAAATAATGTTCAATGCACAGGTTTACTTACCGATCTTTTTTGCCCAGGGGGCACAAAAAAGAGCAAAAAATCGATTAACTTTGAGACTATGAGATCCGACGGCGTATCGCAGTTCGCGAACAGATCGGACGGCTACCCGGTCGCTTGTGTTAACAAAATCGTGTTAACTTCCAAGAATCGATCAGAGACGAACGTCCCCAACAGAAAACCAGTCAAAGAATGTTACTGCATCTCCGACGCGCCCGACGTAAGATCAAAGACGGCAGAGAGAACTCTTTTTCCAGGTTGTAACTGTGATGACCGAGGGATCGTGGAAATTTGTACGGATACGTCGAGAGGTTTTTTAGTCGCGAGTCTCCTGGGATTGGAAACGTTGAGAAGGGCAGGTGGAATAACTTATCTGCCGAGTTCGGAGTTCTTGCGTCGCGTACAAAAAAAGGTGTCCTACCATAGGAGACGGAAGCCAACGATCTTCAGCGAATCCTCGTCAAGCTCGTCGTCGGTGAACTCTTGGGCAGGCTCGACCGGTGACCACCGGCCAGATGTCCATACGGTGGTGGGATTAGAAAGGAAAAACTCGAAGAGTGTCGAGGGAATTTCGTGTACCGAAGTTCACAAGGGGAAGTCCCACGAGGAAGAAAATTCGAAGCTGGATAAATCGCGCAGTCGCGATTCCGTAAGTCGAGCTGGCCCAAAAACTCGCGAGACGAATTGTCGAAGAGCCGATGGAACGAAAGTTGGGTCGAAGGAAGAAACAAGCAGAGGGCAAAGAATTGCCAGAACGATTTCGGCTCACAGTCGATGTTGTTCTTCCAAGCGGGCTGGCGAACCCTCCAAAAGTTCGATTACGGAAATCGGTAGAACGCAAGCCAAAGGAGACCCCAATCAACCTCGTGACAAATGGGATTCAGGAAACAGAAGTTATCGGCCGGCGAAACGAGACACCGTATGGCAATTGTCCCGCGATCGGGCCGCTTCAAAGCCCTGCGACAACGAGGAGAGAGTCAGAGAACTGAGCAAATTTCGTCGCGCTAATTACTTCGAAACGCACGGTTCTGTGGACACTCTCGTTGGCGAAACTTCCAGAACTTCTGTGTCTACGATTGAACGATGCGATTTTGACCATCGATTGTTCGCTGCTCCGAAATGTTGCTCTGGAAAGAACACTAAAAATATTCACTATTATCCCAGTTATATCGTCCGTGAGGAAAGGATCATCGACGATACGAATTGCAGGAAAAAAATACGACCTCGACGCTGCGAATTGACCGGACATGTGATAGATCTTGGAATATTGAAAATTCCATGCCAGTTCACTGATGAACTCTTAATTGATGGTCACAGAAGAAAGGATCACGATTAATCAACACCCAGCAGTGTTGACTATTCGGCAGCACGCTCGAAAGTCAGAGATTTTCTTCCATGTGACGTTCCACGCTGTTGGCGCGAACGGACCGTTTGATTCTTTTTACATGCTTGCTTCGCTGTCTAAAATTTTTATCGTCCATAATCTAATCAATTAGCGTTCATCTTTACACGATGATCCTAGAAAACATCCGTGTCCTTCTCATTGCCAAAATCTATCGAATTAACTTTGCTGGGCCTACAAAAGATACGAATACCCATTGCTTCTTAAAGATACAAATTTCCACACTGTTCGGTTCGATAACTGAGGATGGAAAACAAATGATTTACAAAATGATTAGTTTTCCCCAGTAATGTGAAATCTTCAATGCTCAAACCTTTCCCAAATATAATTTTTCTGGATGAAACGGATGTATGTGTATATACTTATCATTGGAAAGCATCAATGCAATGTTCACTAATTGTAAACAATCGGCGGATGTTTTTAAGAATTTTTAATAAATATTCATGTTTTATTTCGTCTAAAGAAAAATACGGGCATTGGAAAATTTCTAAAAATCGTATCTCTTTTTTTAATAGTGCTCTGTGCTTTTTTGAGTTACTGAAAAATATGGAGTTGCAAAATGAACGTTAGTATTTTTTTTAGGATTGTTGAATCACGTAAACGACAAGCTAGACACGAAACCTGTGGGAACAACTTTTAAAAAGCTCATTTTTCTAGACCTGTCGCTATCCTCATCAAATCATACTGAACGTGCAAAAACGAAAAAAATACATATTTTTTGTTTCGAGTTTAAGGCACTCGTCGCCGATAAGGCGACATGAATATTGGGCACTTTCCAGGTGGTTATTCGAATTCTTGAATATCAAGTTTTTTAATCCGAAGGTCGAAAGTTGCGACAAGAAATTCGCCAATAAACACGAAAGATATAAAAACGCGCATGCACGTATCGTATTGCATATAATGGAGGTTATCCCACAGGTATTATTGGTTTTTCATGATTACTCGGCCCTCACTGTGCAAATAAGTTTTCTCGCACACGCGTGTATTTCCTCACGAAACTCCGTTTCTCACGGTTCACCAGGTATGATAAAATATCGTTAAGATTACGAAAGCCTGAATATTAATAAGGAAAGTTGAGGAGCGATCGATGAACGCGAACGCCTATGTATGTAGTTAAGAGTGACCAAATGGACGTGAGAGAGCGAGACGGCGCGTAGAGGAGTTTGCCATGCATTCAATACATATAGCGTGACATTGGGGTTATATTCGAGGTCAACGAGTCCATTAGCCCTGACTTTATTGAAATAGTTTCACACGTTCGCCAGCCGGATTAATTCAGGTTCATCGGGCTTTCAAAAACAATTTTACTCATCGCTATTTGCTATTTAATAAACTTTTTCCTATTTTTTCGCATTGGAGAAAATCTAACCATTATTTTGTTGACCGACGTTGAAAACGGATCAGAACCCAAACATGGGTCGTAAAAGTCCAAAAGATAAACTCAAAGTTTTTCAAACCCAAAACGCTGCATTAGCAAATTTTATAGCGTTTAAAAATCATAACCACCCGAGATAACTGTTCGCAAATTTGTGAGGTTATGTCGATCTTCCGCGCGTCCTTAACACAATTATTAAGCTTTTACGTGATGACCTTGATACACATTTCGCGAGGTGTCAACAACTCGTTATGTTTTTCTACGCTTATGATTTTCGAGACGAATGAGGAGGCTATCACCAATTCTGATCAAAAATTGAATATCGAATACGATTTGAACTTTTTGACACATCAATTTACAGAGAATTTTGGAAAAGCATTATTGAAATCGAAACTCATAGTCTTTGGGTAAGTGAAGCGATGAAACATTTATAAACACGGTCAATCGTGGTTAACCGCGTTTATGAATATTTACAGACACCGTTATCTGTGAATATTGATAAACTTTATATTCATAAACGAATATTCACAGTTGTCTGTAAATATACATATTGAATCTTGAATAATAGATATTACATTTTTTAATCCTTTGTTTCTTTCGTATTATTTCAGATGTATAAAAGAGTCCTATAAATTTATATTTTCTAATAAAGCCGCTCCGCTGCAACGTTTGGCATCATCAATCCAAGCAACACTCGTAAGTTCCATGAAATTTTTGTTCGCTGCGTATAAGATGGTTTTCGTTCGAGGAAAACTGTTTGCGATTGTTTTTGCTACAAGTGTCGTTTATTGATGATTGAATATCGGATGAATTGAGTATGCTAATGAATATCGAACGCTTCGACTAAACCGCACAAGCGTTAACACTTGATTGCGTTATGCGTTGTTAACTACCCAAGATGGATGCGTTCCGCAATATCATTAGCTAATTAATGTTGTAGAGACCTGATATATATCGATCGCTGGGAGATACAAAACGGAAAGTACATAGAACGAAGCCGTGATGGAGATTCGAGTAACATCGGTAAGCAGATGCAAGAATTATTACAGATACATTGTAACGCACGATGGATACTAATGAAGACAAGTTTTTTTATCGTAGAAATGAAAATTACAATTGCCAATGTCCTTGATGATGTCCAAAGGATAAAAACCCCGTCGAACAAGAAAAGTCGAGAATGTTCGCGTCACAAATGATAAATATTGTTTCTGTTGGAACGACGACAGCATCAAGCTCGTGTCCCATTCAAAATTGAGCCATGCTCTTCTATTGGACTGTGAATAGAATGCCGCTCGCTTTCCATTTCCAAAAAAAAAACAGAATTTCCATCGATACACGTATTATCACACGTTTCCGAAAGTTTCATTTTTCCATTTCCCTTATTTTCCAGTTTTCAAGAAGTCATCGAAATGAGGTACGATAATAGGAATATCGACAGTTGGAGAATCGATCGTACATCGCCCCTTCACGAGGAGCGATCTAGCGCTAAAATTGATGAGCGTCCGGAAGACCGTATCGGATATCGATGGAATACCGGAGATATATAATTACTTTTAGAATTCGTTCCTTCTTTTTTCAACGGCTCGACGACCTTGGGGCCTGTGGAGTCGATGGATCGTTGATGATTTTTCAAGGTTCATCACGCTCGAATACGTGACCTCAGGGATTACGAAATCATTATCCTGTCTTTACACACGTATTTTTTTCATGCATTAATATTTACATAAGTGAGCGCGCGCGTTGAAGAAATTGGCCCGCCCAATGTCGAGAGTGGATAAAACTCAATTTTTTTTTCTCTCATTTTATATGGCCATTTAGAAAAATCGGTAGTTCCTTGACGTTTCGTCGATTGACCTCCGATGGCATTGCAGCTTAATTGTCGGTTGTACAACCGTCACTTTTCGATCGAATAACACCGAGAAATCCATGAGGGTAGGAACGTTCGCGTTTAAATAGAGAAACGTGTTCCCATGCCGAATCAGTCGGGACCGGTGAATTGATCGAAACGTCCATCTCTCCATCACCAAACCATAATCTCTTTTTTACTATTGATTATTCCCCATGGTGTACAATCGTTTGAAAGAAATAAACAAAGACCCTCCATTAGTGAGCACGATCGGCTTACCGATTCCGAAAAATCGTAAAACATTTTATAGTTAACATGAATAGCGTCGGTGGATTGTTAATGGTTGCCTTGATCGTAGAGACGAACTCGCTGGATTTACGTAAGTAATAAAGTTTTTTTTTCGTTCGTTTTTGAAAACATGTAGAAGAACATAACCTGAAAAAAATGTTGAGTAGATAAAGAAGAGTACAAGTAGAATATCGTTACAACCTCACGTATTTCCTGAAAAAAAACATGCCGAAGATCGACATAACCTAACAAATGTGTTTAAAGACAAACAGAACGATGGACATAACCTCACAAATGCCGTTTACGTCTCAGCGGGAAAGGCATTTCTTTAAATACCGCATTTTTTATTTTTTTTTATCGCAGCGAGTAGTTTTCGTTCGTGCGAACAACATTCGCCAGACTTTTTGAAATGCGTATCGAATGCAGCGACCGAAGCAGTAGCGTCGATGGCTTCAGGTATACTTCAGTAACGATGCATTGCAAATCGAATTTTATTTCGAATGTTCATGTTTGGGTTTACGTTTAAGAGTTTCGAATATATACGAACCGAGATTTCAGGTCTCAGAGATTACAAAATTTCGCCGCTCGATCCACTCGAAGCCGGAGATGTGAGCATTGGTTCGAACGGTGGAGCCGTGTCGGTGAGGCAGTTCTATAAAAACGCAAAGGTCCACGGGCTCACGAAAAAATTCCGAATGGATTTCGATCAGTCAGTATTGATTCGTAATTCCGTCGAAACTAGTGAAAATTAAAAATCAATGAAGATTCATTTCGTTCCGTTCAATCCGTTTTCCCCGACGTTTGGACTCCGAGTTTACGTAATTATTAATACATATATTTGGAGATTGAATAAGTTCTCGCTGTTTTCAAACAAACGAGGTTTCGATTTTTTTCGAAGTTTCAAAGTATAATTTTGCTTTAAAGTGGAAATCTGCAACGTTATTTTTTTCATGAATTTCGAAAGTACAAAATGAACGATTGAAAACGAGTTTTCGTTGGATTTCAACGACGCTAGGTTCAAGACCATTCCAGGGACGATCAGCGCCCAATTTTCAAGGCTTCCTACCAACTGTCCCTGTTCCCTTTTATTTTTTAGGATCGACTTACAGAAACTCGTATTTCGAAGTAAATTCACCAATGATCGTGTCGATTTTGTCGCTGACTATACGATGGATGGCCGTATACTGTTGCTGCCGATCAAGGGACGAGGTCGTTCCAACATAACGATGGGTCAGATTACAACTTTTCCAGAACTATTGTTATTTGTCTCCGTTTGGGTTTCCAAATGACGATAGATGCCAAATTTCAAATTGAAAGTCTAATATCCTTTCGCGTTTGTTATAAAACTTATTTTTCGTTGCACAGTCGGACTCAAAACGGATAACGTTATGCACGCCGAGAAATACGAAAAAAACGGTGAAACGTATCTAAAAGTGAAGAAATACGAGTGCAAATTCACACCCGCAAAAGTCGTCCTCGATTTCACGAATCTATTCAACGATGATCCATTGCTCAGTACGTAAATCACGATACGATGACATTTCATTAAATTCATCATCATCGTCGTCATCATCATCATCATCGAATACCGTAACGTTCGGTTGACCGTTTATTCGTTATTTTTCAGGTGCCCAAATCAACAAGTTTCTGAATGAGAATTCAAAAATGTTGTTTCAAGAAACCCAAGCCGAATACGAGGAAACGTTTTCCTTGATCTTCGCTAAACTGACGAATGATATTTTTAATAAAATTCCCATGGACAAGATATTTCCCAAATAACGAAAAGTGCCTAGACGTAAGACTTGTAACGAGTTTCGCGCTCGTCTATTTGTAGCCATCTTATTTATTAATAAAATTTCTGTTTTTATTGCTTTTTTAACCTGTATGGATTGAACGTTTCTTGAAAAGAGAGGTTAAAGCTTGGGTTTGAGTAGTCAAGAGAGGTTAGGATTTTGGAAATAATATCAGACAGAAATCGAACCGAGAGTCAAGGTGTTTCATCGTCATCGTGCGAAACGAAGCTTCGCTACATCTATGTGAGACGTTTCGAATTCCTCAACGAGAAAAAATAAAAAAAAAAAGTGGACAAAAACTGGTCAAGGATGATACAAACAATGACGTCACGGTGCAACACGAAAAAAAACAAGGCTTCGGACCGTGCATTATGTTCGAGTTGGTTATCGGTTCGAAATCTTTCGCAATTCAGGCGAACCGGTACAGTCCAATTACAACGCGAGAGGGATCGAATTTTTGTCCGAAAAACTGGCTCGATGTGATATTTAAGGTTACTCGGTGTAACCAGCTTGAACATCGTCAAATAAAATCACTCAACGTTGCGAAAAAATAAATCTCGTTGTTGGGAGCATGCGCAGTATCGTTTTCGATAGCGAACGAATCGCTGGGTACGCGAAGTCACGTCTAACCTCAATATCCACCGAAAACGACGAAAACGCTGTAAACGGCCGATAACGTCAACGTACGTCGGGACACGCGTACCGACGTGAAGAACGAAAGAAAAAACACCGAAAATCGTACTTGCGTAGCCCGAAAAATTTGTATAGTACGTATATTTGTATATGAAGGGTGAACGAAAAAACCGAGCTATTCTTTGGCTTTTGTTTTCATACCGTTGGTAAAACAAAAGAAAAAATGTTGTGCCGTACCTTTTTTCAGCAGCTTGGAATCTGGTTATCGTTATTCCGGCCAACAAACTTTTTCTTTTCCCTTTCCGTAAACAAGAATAGACAATGGTGGGGCTGCATCTTTAAAAAAGGATCATTTTCACGACGTCTAGTCAGTTCGTGTTCGTGGATCGTTCGAGAAACCTTCTCCACCAAGGTGAACGAAGACAGGAAACTTTTTATCGTTGATCCTTCGTTGACTCGTCGAATGTTACATGGAAACTTGATAGAGCGAGCTAACGACTAAATTTATTATTATTAATTGGTACAAACGAGTCTTTTTGGTTAAAAGGGTAGAAAAATAAAAAAAAAACATCGACATGAACTTTATCGTAGGACTAATTGTTGTGGCGTTCATCGTCCAATCGAAATCGGATGAGTTGCGTAAGTATCGCGAATCATCGAGTAATAATCCATTTTTTTTTTTCTTAATAATAATCGATTTATAATTATTCGTTCCTTCCGGGAATTTTTTTTGTACGTTTTTTGTTCGTAATGAAAGTGATTTAATGATCGATAAAACGTTTTTTCGAGAAAACCCTTTTTTTTCTTTGCAGCCAACAATTTCAAGACATGTAAGCATAGCGCGCCGGATTTTGGGGATTGCATATCGAAAGCTGTAACTGACGCGGTTGTCGCCATGGCTAATGGTATTTCTTTTTTTTTTTAACAAACATCCCGCTCTTTAATCTATCCTACGTTACTACTGTTCGACACGAATATGAAGGCTCGTTCACACTCGTTTCGCTTGACAATGATTTTAGGGTTGCCGAGTTTCAAAATTTTGCCGTTGGAACCCCTGGCGGTCAACGAAGTATCTATCGGTGACAACGGTGGCGCTGTGTCGATAAAACAGGACTATAAAAATGTCAAGCTTCACGGACTCACCAAAGGATTGAAGTTTAAATATGAACCGTTCGTACATTATAAGAAGTTGCCTACACACACTTCTCATTGGTATATATTTTTATCGTGTTCTTTTTTTATTTCAACGTTTTGGCAGTTTCGGCGCCGGGTCGCTCATAATACGATCGACTATATACAACGAACAGCTGGACTTTGTTGGCGATTACGTTATGGACGGCAAAGTTTTGCTCCTGCCTATCACAGGAAATGGCCATGCTAATATAACTATGGGTAAAGCGATGGATGTATATTTCAAAAAAAGGCACATCGATTTAGGTTAGAAAAGAAAGATTAGCGAGTAACTTATCGTTTGACGCGTTTCCAGTCGACATGACAACGAAGACCGTCATGCATTGCGAGACGTACAAAAAAGATGGCGAGGATTATTGGAAAGTGACGAACTTCGAAATAAAAATGTCACCGAAGAAAGTGATTTTCGAGTTCACTAACCTCTTCAACGGTGATCCTCTCCTCAGTAAGTACAAGCAATATTTTCACCATTAAAGTTCTAGGGAATTTATTACAGTTCCTATATTTTCCGCAATTACAAAACTCACCAGTGTCGGTAATTTATCCTCTGTACTTGAAAACCTTACCGTCGTTTCCTATGTGTTGACAAATGCTCAGCGACAAACTAAGTTTTGACGTGTGACGACAAAATTATTTTGTATTTACAGGCAATCAGATGAACAAATTCTTGAATGAAAATTCGGATGTGGTGTTCAAAGAAACTCAGGGACCTTTCGAAGAAACTTTCGGCCTCATTTTCACGAACATCGCTAACAAAATCTTCAGTCGTGTTCCTTTAAACAAACTGTTTCCCGGATAGGCAAAAGTATTACATATAAAATGTACGTTCTACGATTTTTGTCCACGGCCATTTGTATTATATTAAACGCAAGCGAAGGAACTTACAAAAAAACACACACACACGATTTTTTTCGTTATCGATTTGTGATAAACTTTTTGATACCATGGTATACAAGGTTAGGTTAGGTTAGAAACATGTGACACGCTTGTGACCTTACGATAATAAAACTTATGTAGAAATCAATCTCTGCTTTACCGATCATTACACGTACTCTCAAAGTGTATATTTGATTATCAACCGTTTTGAAAACATCGAAACAGAGTTAAAAGCAGCCAAAATGTATTATCGGTAAAAGAACATTAGTCGTTTGCTTTCTCGGACGAGAAAAAATCTGACAGGTTTATCTTAGTTTGTATTTAACTTATGTACGTTGCTGGGAACAAACGCATTATCGCTTTCGATCGCGAACGTATCGCCGAGCACGTGAAGTCACGTTTAACCTCAATATCCATCGAAGACAAAGAAAACGTTTAAAACAGCCGATTTCGTCAACGCACACACGATTTTTTTTGCTGTGTGTAGTGCTTTCGACGAAAATTCGATAATATTCGTAATTAGGTGAACATTTTTGATTGGATATTCAACAAATATCATCGAATTATCGTCGAACACGGCAAAAAATTGTGTTTTTAGAGGTTTTTTACGATTTTTTCATAGAAATTTTGAGTTTTCGGGGAAATGAATGGTATATTCGTGTTCAGGGGATCAAATTACATCATAATAGACCATTTAAAAAAATATTAAAAATCAAAAATTTTTTTCGAT
>JAPYZI010003368.1:0-25171 GCA_030523105.1 Ophioninae sp. A BG-2022a | reverse complement strand
GGGGGGGGGGGGGTTACACACGTCATAATTCATAACTTAACTGCTACCTCGCTCACTTCTCTCCCTCGTCGTTCTTTCTTCGTTCCTTTCCGAGCTATCTCGCTCGGCGTGCAAAATGATCCCTCAAATGAGTTTCGCGATCAACCCTTTTGCAACTCTGGCGCTGGGCGATTTTCGCGAATCTCGCGGAAACGAAGCGCATTCGCGCTGGTCCCTGATAGAGAAAGGGATGGACGACTGATAAAGTCGTTTCATTATTTTCACATAATTCTTCGTTACCGATCTCCTAGGGATACCAGTTTTCCTAACTTGCCAGTGAGGGTACGATGGTGTGACCTGAAAAATGATTGAATTTCGATTTGACGACGAATCCTAATCGGAAGGTTTATTTGAATCGAGATTGGCCTAAAATAAGAGTTTCATTGGGGTTCCTCATTAAAAGAAAACAAATATACGAAAATCTTGAAGCTCCAAGTAAACACTCGACACAATGGTCCAATGTCTATGACAGTAATTTGTCAAATCTAGTTACGAAAAAATTATGAAATTTCCATTCGACGACGAATTGAATCATGATAAACGGATGTTTTATTGGGATCGTCACTGGCTTGAATAGGAGATCCATTGGGGTTGCTCATTACGAGAAAACAAAAATACGAATATCTCGAAGACCCAAACGCTGAACACAACGGTCCAAAATGGATTTATCAATTGTGCCAGATGACTTTCTACTTAATGTTTTTCATACTCCGATGAGACGATGAATCCGCAACGGAGCCGTTAACTATCTCGTTATTAGCCACGAGATTCCGCAGCATCATTGTCGCCAACCATCCTCAAGTTTATTCAAAGATCGCCCGAAAAGTGAATGTTCCGATTGAAACTTCGTGGGCGAAAAAAAAAAAGAAGAAAAAACAGAACAACCAAGACGGAGTTTAGCACATGGCGGAAGTAACGCTCCGTGAACGTTTGCTCGGGTAGCTGCGCACGGTGAGCTACGAAGATTAGCACGGTGCGAGTGATGTTTTCGCAATAAGCACTTTTCCGGTTAGAGACCCCCGATTAGGTGCTCTCGGGAGTGCGACCGTTCCGGAGTTAAACTCAGAGGAGCGGCCGAGGCGATGTGCAAAGAAAGAGAGAGAGAGAGAGAGAGAGAGGGAGAGAGAGGGATGGAAGTCAGTCGGCTCGCGAGTAGGCTGAGGGACTTTCGACTTTCCTCGAGTATTCGGATAACACGGGAAAGAAACGGCAGGCAAGAGAGAAAGAGAAAGAGACGGGGAGGGTACGTTACTTGGTCAGTTGAGGATGGATCGAGAATGCTTCTTGAGGGAATAATCCAAGTTGGGAGGGCCAGAGGGTTTCTCGGAGCTATACGGCTCCTCAAAATGGTCCAAGCTCGTACGCATACATATGGATGTGGAAAAGTATATAGTTGGGTATATAGTATCCAGGATAATGGTATCTTGGTAACAGTGCGTGTTGGCGCACATGAAACTGGGACTAAAGGAGTAACCAATGGTTTTAAGTGGCTGGAGGCGTCACGCGGCCTTGTCGTTGACGCCGTCGCCGATCTTGCTTCTTTAAACTCCTCTCTTTTGTACACCTTTACCTTTTGTAACGGAAGCAACGACGAAAATAGAATAAAAGAAAAGGGAAAATATAATCGATTCCAAATGGGACAGGGGTAACGATGTTACCGGCGTACCCTCTGGCAACCGAAAAGACACGGTGCGTAACGCCGTTTTCTACCTACCGCGATGACGGGTCACGTTTTTAAAGCAGTCTATAGTCAGGTTATACGTCTAACGTTTATTCGGTTGCTGGTGATGTCGGGTGCATCTAGAAAGAGTCCGCTTTGCTGGAGACACCAAAATCCAAACAGACGTCATTGATCTCTGATATTCCGGATATATAATCGTTAGGATGAGCCGATAACGATTCATCTTTATTGAAAAACCGCACTTCTTGCGCGGGATTATCAGTGTTGGGTGAAACTGCCGATCGCACTATTGATCACAGTGGAGTATCCGATTTCGTGAGATAGGTGTTTTAGAGAAAAATCCTATTGTTCGCTGATCCATTTTTTTTCCTCGACGGTTAAACGGAGACGAAAAAACTTGAAGCGATGCTCGCAGTGATGATAAATGGTTGTACGTTTCGTCGTACCACGGTCTCCGGTACGATGATAAAGTGGTACGAATTTATGAGGGTCGGAAGAATACACGGCAGGTTGAACGCGAGCCACAGCGCCATGACGCAAAATCCGTTTTCCCTTACAAGACTGGATTATGGAGTCTGGGATTTGCGACGGAATATGTGGGAGCACTCGAAGTGCGAGGTTTCCCTTCGGTATACACTTCGGTGTACGTATACATCACTGCGCATAGATATACGGCATTGGATATCCGTGTGTAAGATTTAGAGCGGCCGAAGAAAATCTTTCGGAGCGTCCTTTTGAACGTACAACGGCCACCGTGCTAGAATTGCAAACGACTAGTGTTCGGTACAGGAAAAAGAGGTAGGTAGGGAGGGAGAGAGGGAGAAATGATTTTTAGGGGGATCAACCAGAAGGCGGTAGTACCCAACGGCAGTCGTCGTTAAAGCGTGGCGGGCGCGCGACCCCTTCAATGAGCGTGTCTCTATTAAATCTATTATTAGAGAAAGGCCGACGAGCGGATTCTTCTCCCTCTCTATCTCTCTCTCTCTCTCTCTCTCTCTCTCCGTTTCTCCTAATCTTCCTATCGTTCTTTCTCCAAGTATACAAGCGTCGCTTTCAATTAAGCTACGAAGATTCGAGTGAAGTTCCAGTAGCTCTCTCGAGCGTAAAATCATCGGGATAGAGACATAGTTGTCATTATCGTCAATTCTCGATCTATCCCAGGGAGAAAAGGGATACATCGAGTCGGATAGGTTAGAGGGAAAGAGAAAGGTCGAAAAGCTGACGGTGTAACTCTACCCTGGAATTATTATCGGTTTAACCGATTCTCCTGTCCAAATTGATTCGCCGATCTCCATAATTGCATCTTCGTTATAACTTAATGAATAACCCTGGCGTACCAATAGTCGAATTACCAAACGCCTATTACCTCGTGAAACCAATCAAACGGTTATGTACTGTAGCGTTTGGGGTTAAGTAGAATTTGGAATCGAGCTTTTAGCGGAATACTCCGGATAACTTCGTTTCAAGACGAATCGGGAGGAGTGCCAAGGTTCGATCGGTCTCGTAGGAATCTGATTCGCTTCGATTCTAATAATTTATCGGTTCTGATGGAATTGTTTGGAATTTGGTCGATCGTATCCAAACGTTTCGGGGAAGCTTGAAAAGTGAGTTTTTGAAAAAAATGAAACAACCGGATCTCCGAGGGATGGACCGTACACGTTGAGATTCATCACCGTCGTATAAATATCCTCGAACGAGCCGGAGTCATCATTTTTCTCCATATACATCAGGAATATCAACGAAGGAGTCGGAAAAGCTGAAGATTCACGGGTTGTAAATCGGTTCGCGCGACGCCTCCAACGATCACGACCAGGATGGAAGTGGGCCAAGCGTGGCGAGTTTTTGGCGGATATCGCGCGTTGTGTCAGCGAAGCCGTAAACCGACGTGTGCGTACTCATTTATTCTTTCACTCGCGTCGCTCTCCAATGGCGTCAAAATCTTAAGGGCGTAAATTGCTGCTTCTATCTTTCTCTCCCGTTCGTTTTGACCCTTTTCCTTCTTCATGACGGGATCTTCATTTCTGCACTCGTAATTCTCTTTCAAGATGCTCCCCCTTACGCGCCGAGCGTAAGCTCTCTCCGTATAGGAGTAGGGTAAAACACCAGCTTCTTTCGTCAAAGGATCAAAAGAGCCCGTTTGCGAGCGAAGCTGTTGGCGCCGATATAATATACGCAGGCGGTATCGGCACCACACGGGAGGCCCTCGTAAAGTCTTCTTCTTGACTTTACGCGCCTAGACTCGCGTTCGTTCACTTTCTTGAATAAATATGCAGCAGGAATAATTATTTTTAGTAATATTGAATGCCGATGCGTGCTGAATAAAGATCGAAAGTGGATCATCGATCGTTTTGGGTTTTTAGTGAACGTTGCGAGGGTACCGTTTACACTTCCGGAAATTAATGATCTCTGACTACAAATCTGGAAACTTTTCTACCCGTAAATACACCGAGGATTATCCATTTGAATCAAAATAGCGATCAATTTGAGCAATCCATTTGTCGTTTATCAAAATAAAAAGTATCCTAGACTGATCAAGAGCTAAATCGGTTGGGCTAAATCGGTCGGGAAACGATCGTAAATTTTACTCTACGATTGCAAATGCAGACGTAAAAAAAAAAAAGAAAATTTACCTAAACGCGGGCTTATCTTTGACATTTGACCTTATCGCGAAAAAATAACTTTTCGCTCGAGTTTTCACAACCTATGATGTCCGGAGTGCGAAAAACGACAAAAGCGCCAAAGTGGTGGAACGCGATTCGCGTAATAATGGCACCGAGAAGCCCAAAAGAAAAAAAAATAACAAAAACGCCAGAAAAAAAAAAACATAAAGAATGGTTTCTGTATGTGGGTTTACGACGCGCATGTGTTAGTTTACAGGAACGAGGTGGAGCGAAGGATATGGAAGAATAATAAGAAGAAGCAGTGGGAGGGAAGTGGGCCAGATGTTTGGCTAATGATGTCAGCGAAGAATCGTAACGAAAACCGAGCCGTTCTCTCTCGCGGAGCTAAGCTCGGCTCAGAGAGACGTGTCTCTCGTTTCTCCTCGTCGTCGTCATAGTCGAGATGCACTGGTCCACCCCTCTCTCTGCTTCACCCTCCTTCCTATCCGTTCTTAAGGCTTTTGCGAACCGAGGAAAGAGCTACGCACGAAATAAAACCAAGTCGAGTGGGATGGGAGGGAGGAAAGGAGAGAACGGAAGAGGGGAACGAGGAAAGCAGGAAAAGAGCGAGCTAGAGTCTTGTTACTGGTAAGGGAGAGAGAAGGACTAGCCAGCCGGAGCAGCACGTGCACACGCGCGTTCTTCTCTCGCGAGAGAACGACCGGGAGTTCCTCACGCATGCTGCTTACTCCGATCCGAAAGTTCTTGAGCCCGGGCGCGAGAGAAACCCGCCAGGGTAATTGGACCACCCACTTGACACTTGGGCCACCCCCGTGAAACGCTTAACTGTATGTCTATACCTCTTTTACGTATATCCGTATGGGCTTCAATATAGGATACTTTTTCTCCAGTTTTCTTCACGTATTGGCTTCCCATAAAAACATTTTTTTTTATTCACTATTTTCGAAAATCAACGACGCGCAACGGTATTCTTTGACAGGAATTAGCGGCAGTGTGTAGGGATACATTTGTCGATTTTTTGGATCGACGAAACGATGGAGCTCTCGAGCGAAAAGACCGCTGAGCCAGTTTTCGAAATGTTAGAGATGAAACACCACTGCCTAACATTTTATTTACTTTGCTATTTTTTATTTGATATTTTTAGAGTCGCGAGTTTATTAGTTTCTTTTTTTTTTTTAATAAAGTAAAAAAAATCATTTTCTCATCTTTTTTAAATAAATAAATATAATAATAATCATTTTTTTGATAAAATAAAATAATTTCAATTTTTTATTAAATTTTTTGACGACTTTCGTTTCGATGTTTAAAGAGAACCTATGACAGGATTTTTGGCGACTCGTCATAGTTTTCGGGATCTTGAATTTTTAATATTTTGCTGTACTACGAAAAAAAAAAAACAAAAAGTATTTTCGCCGATTAAAAATAGTTATCGAAAATAATCCAATTTTAAATGTTACTGTTAAAGTACGTGCGAGTATATGGATATCTCACGCCATAGAGGATCGATACTCCCGCTCCTCCGGCTTCGTCGAAAACAGTGCTCGCCGTCCTTCTGTATAGTTCAAACGTGAGCTCGGTTTTTTAGTGCGGTTTGGGTTTGCTCGAATTTCTTTAGGGAAGTTTGGGTCTGTTTGGGCTTATATAGGTGTGTTTGGGTTCGTTTGTATAGTAGAAACGAAATAAACTAAATAACATTAAAAATTCGATGTATCGAAAACTATCACCAATCGCCAAAAAATTGTTTCGTCCTTTTCTAAAAATATTAAAAGGAAAGTCCATGCGAAAACTTGATTAGAGGAGAGTTTCAGAATTTTATCCACATTTTTGGCGATTCCGATTATTTTTATTATTTATTTATTATTTTTGGCAAAAATTGAAACACGTTTCTATAAATAGTCCAGTTTGGTGTAATAAGAGCTTCGAGCTTGACATTCTTGTATTAAATTACTGAAAACCGTTGATGAATCCGGTACCCGCCGGATGATCTCGGCTCTGATACTCCTTAAGGAGTGTACAAACATTGATGTGCTCACGGTGAGCGAAGCTGGTGGTTCTTTGAGGGGATGGGGGGGGGGGGGATTGCTCGGGTCGCACGTGGGGTCAGAAAGGGAGAAACGTTCGGTCTTGTCAAACTCGAATACACGTGTATACGCGGACAAATATGTGTACGAGCGAGTGTGGATTTAAGGGCGGATTATGTAGCCACTAGACGTTCGGAAGCTTGCAGCGAGGTTGGTGGTCGAGAACCTCTTTGTGACTCGGTAATAAGGCACAAAGTGCCTGTCAAAAGGGAGCATGATACGAGCCACCAGAAACTTTTTCCTCTACTTCCGCACGGTTCATTTCTCAGGCCTGGTCGGCAAAGGAAAACCCCCTCGACGGGCCCTTAGAAAAATCGGTGCCTCTATATGTGGTCCTCCGCCGAGAGAAATTATTTATTTCAACCACATTTCAAATTTTGCTTCAATACCGTCCGACAACATTTTTTTTGCGCTGAAATCGTTTCTGGCATTTTGCCAACAAAAACGAAATCGTAAAAATCAACATTTTTTAATAATTATATTTCAGACGGTTGCTAAAAGTGTACGTAACTTTAATTCAGTACTTTACAATCTTTATTTAGAGATAAACGCGTTAGGATTCTTTTTGTAAAGTGTCTTTTTTTGCGCGATAAAGGAAAAAGCACAAAAAAGAGATAAAAGAAAATCTATGTATATTAGAAATAGAAATTAGGAAAATTAGGAACATCAGAGGCAAATGAAAAAGCACAAAAAAATTAGTTTACGGTTAATCAGCGATGCCTGCATTTTTTTAAACATTCTTGAACGAATAAACTTTCAAAAAATATAATAAGTAAAAAAAAATCGAATTCAATTGTTCCAAAAATTCGAAACAAAATTCTGCCTTAATCGGATCAATATGAATGAACCTCTTCGTGGTTTCCTACTTCCTACGTCTTTTTGTGAACCATACGACACGTGTAAATGGATATCTGGGGGGTCCTTTTCACCCCGAGTAATTAAAGCGATAATTTTGGAACATAGAATAACTACGATAGTACAAATGAAGAGAGACGGACGATCGGCCTATACCCAATATTGGAAGCGAGTTGGATCGAGAGTGTGGACTGTGTGCTTCCGGCGAGAATGGGGCGTTGATGATCACATCCGAAATGATTAATGACTTCAGTGCGGCGCGATGCGCGGACGATAATCTCTCGGAGATTCTCTCAATGTCCGGCCCACCCCGCCACCCCCGTTTTCTCTTTTTTTTTTCCATCCACCGGGGACTCGTGAAATACGACGCGGGGGATAGACCAACGACTCTATTTGTTCATTCATTCGACATCTATTGTCCACTCCGTTGACTGCGCGATCAATCATTTCTCTATTTTTTTTTCTCCTTCCCTCCCTCCCATTCCTTCTAGGATAATTAGAATCATCGTTTCGTTTACTGATATTGTCGACGGGACTTTTACCTATGTTCTCCAATGTTCCCTTTTTGTTCACTTTCTTAAGGTAGTACTAGCGAATTGACTAGTCAACGATGTGTCTATCATTTATTGAGTCCGAACATAGAAAAAAACAATATATTTAAAGATAATAATATTCATCATAAGCAAATAATTATTCGAGAATTGTTGATAATAAACGTGTTCAATTATTATTGGGAATAATAACGTCGTTTGTTTAACGCGAGTGTAAACGTGTGTCGACCAGCAAACGCAAAAATTAATCGGTTCGATCGATAATATCAGCTTGAAACGTCCGGTAGCCTATATTTTTTACGAAACAGACGTAATCGCGACAGTTTTGTTGACCGTTTCCGCTTTTTCCCTAGCTTGTATCAAATCGCGAACTATCAATATTTCCGTTCGAAAGATCGATCTGCACGTATTTCCCAAAAACTGTTGCGTGTTAAATGTATTGATTTGATGAATCAATAACTGTCGTATTTGCTCGGTAAGGTACGCTGAATTTTCGCGTACGTAATTCTCAATTCTTATATTACAGTATACAAAAAAATGAATTTTGTTTCTAAGGAGGAAGTTGACTCGCGTACTACCTTGAAGTAATAACTCGGACTCGATAATCTATATCCAATAGATTGACCTGTTTTTATTTTTCGCGATCGTGCGATCGTACGCTTGAACGCCAAGAAAAATACGTCGCGATGTTGGTGTCGTTTCTGAACGCCACCTGTCCACATCCGCCTTCCGAGTTTCCGCAAAGAACCGAGAAGAGCAACCCTTGGTGGGTGGTCCGTAAGACCCAACCGTGGTGGCCCGAGTCGGAAGGGACTTTTCAGAGGGTAGGCTTGCGGCTTAGAAGGGTCTTTGAAGCTTCCGTCGAGCTTCGCGTGTAGCCTACAGATTGGGTCTCGCGCGTGGTCATCCACGCTGGTGTTAAGAGAGCCGCCTTTCGGTTTAGAACTTGACACTCGACGCGGCTGGTACTCGTGTCAGAGCGGAAATTCCAGTTGTCAAATATAACGGTCAGACGGAAAAGACTTGGACGTTTGAGTTGGTCGAATCGCTGATGCGAGAAAAATCAAGAGTTTGTTCGGATTTCCTTCACGTATCGGATAGGCTTGATCCGCGTCGTGAATTTATCAGATTCCGTCGGACTTTCCGACACAATCCAAATGATCCGAAAACCCGATCTAATAATTCTTGGGCACTTCGAAATTCGTTAACTTTTTCAAACTCCGTTCGTCCATCCCTCTAGGTTCCCCGATACGATACGTCTTTCTTCATTCCCCGGTGCAGTGCGATAAAGTATCCGCACCGTTTTAAATGATATCACGTGGGTCGTTTTACAGGCTCGGGCTCTCCAGCTCGCCAGCTTTTATTCCCATCACGGAAGATAAATGTTTCCCGGGGATTTAACGGGGCTACCAGAACGGCAAAGTCTCCGGAACGCTTCGGAAGATTTGCAGAGCTGCAATAATTGAAACAAGCGTCCAAGGACGGATAGATAGAGGAATAGAGACGGAGGAACAGAGAGGGAGAGAGTGAGACAAAGGGGGTGATAAAGTTGCTGCCCGTGATACGCTGTTATACACAACGTATTCTCTCCCCCGTCGGTGCGCGAAGCTACGATTTTGTTTTGTCGCGCCCCCTATAGCCCTCTAATTTTACGAGCCGTTGACTTCCGATCGATCCCTGGCGACAAGAGAACACTACGTGTATTATATACCCGTTTTGTATATATATATAAATACAGATGTATATATCGACGTACTAGGCGCAAGAGGCGTTAGTGTCCGTACCGCGGGTTCGTCCACGGCGTTTTCAACGATACGGATCGTTGACGATTTCGCTTCTACCACCGACGACCCGACGCAATTTCGTAGCGAATTGCCATTTGACGCGGTACCCGCGACGATAACAAGACCCTCTTCAAGGGTGAACAGTACCACTTATACAATATGGGGCTGTATATAGATATAAATATATATATATTTATTTATTTGTGGGTGTGCGTTTGTTGGGTAACGCGAGTTTGAAGACATTTCGAGGACCGTGGTAGGCCATCGTCCTCAAACTTGCCAGCAATGTTGGTGTAAAAGCTATTCGCAAGAATGGCCAATTCCCAAAACCAATGATTCGTTAAGCCAGGATTCCTCTTTGGGCCTTGAAAGAGAAAGCAATTTTTATGAACCTTTTATGAGATTGTGAGGAAAGATATTGATGCAGGGTTTTCGTTCAACTTGGTAAATATAGTCTTGAAGTAGGTTAAAAAAAATGTATTATATATTTTATGCACTTTTAACGCGGAAAAATACCGTTTGAATATAAGGCCTCGATTAGTAAGAGGGTTTACGATGATGTTGAAGTTTTAAGGAATGGGACATCCGAAAAACGAAAATTTTGAAGTTTTAGCTTCGATGTGTCACTAGCCACCGAATGAACTAGAATTTTTCATGCATGTGCAAAAATAACAATATGGCGGTGGAGAAATGAAGTAAACAAAATGCATGCTTTTTTTTCACTGTTTTTTTGTCAGCGAGAAATAGTAAAAATGAAATTATTTTGATAATTGTAGTTGAGTCGGTTACTATGTTTAATCAGCGATGTCTGGACTACGCAAAATTCCTTTCGAATTATTCTTAATTCCATTTTTGTCTTTTTTTAATTTTTATTAATTCCATTTTTGCATTTCTGTTCAATTTTGCCTTTTTTCAGCGTAGAATCCTGGTTTAAAAAAATAATTTACCAGCCTTCTTTTAAATATTATAGCTAGAGAAAGGTACGAAGAAAAATGGAGCAGAGTTCGAGCTGATAACTCTGTGCAACTGTCAATGGGCATAGTGAAAAACTTGAATTGTGTATGAAACTGGGACTGCTATTCTCGCACGGTTTTTTATCTGAACATCACCCTCGCCTAGAAATTGCTTCGAAACCGAAAACCACCCTTGAAAAAGTAACCGAAATAAAAGCACTGTGAATGAAAAATGTATTCGCTGCGTTGCTCAGAACGAATATTTTACGTCGCTCGAGTCGTGTCATCAAAAACTGTATCGTGAAAAAAAAAAAAAAACATTTCGTGTGCTTGCAGATAACGAAACTGAAGATCGACAGCAATCCGTTCGCGAAGGGTTTCAGAGACTCCTCACGACTGACGGACTTTGAGAGGTGAGTCGTTTATTTCCGTGTTTTCAACTTTGCCAGAATATTCAACATCCGATATCGTTCAAAAATATTTAAACGCCAGTTTTTCAAAAATAATTGTTAAAGGAACGGAATTTTCTAATCGTATCGAAATCATCCTGCGTTTTTTAACAAAAGGAGTGGCTGAAAAAATTAATAACTCGAATTAAAGATCCAACGACTCGAATTTTAGATAACTGCTGAAGTCGTTCATTTTTGTCCTGTTTTATACGTCAAATTAGGTACTTCGGTCGAAAACTATCAGGCATCAAAATAAATTCGTGGGTGAAGAGTATTTCTGTCGTTCTTTAAACAGTGAAAGATTTCAAAATTTCACTGTTTCTTGAAAGAGCCAATATACACACGCTGGGTTAAGTTTCCAGCATCGATGTAAATCTGACATTGCCCATCTTCGTTTCCCTACAACGACGATATCTCGTGATCCGATTTCGAATCGACAAACGACACAATCGAGCAGTTTCCCTTTCAGGGAAACGATGGAGTCGATGCTGGCGGAGCAGCAATCATTGAGGTTTCCGCATCGGCTTCCGTTCGAGATGAGTCAGTTGCAAGCGGGGGCGACGAATCTGAGTTTGGAGGAGAAGGCGTTATGGGCGGCGGGTTCGCAGTTTCTGTTGAGAACGGTTGGTCCGTACGCTCAGTTGGTGAATCCGGCGTTGGTGTATCCAGGAGCTTCGACAGCGGCAGGTTCGAGTCATCAGCAGCATCAGCAGGCGCAGCAACAGCACCAACAGCAGCAGCAACAGCAGCAGCAGCAGCAGCAGCAGCAACAGCATCAGCAGCAACAGCAGCAATTGAGTCATTTGTGGTGGGCGTCGTCGTTGGGTCCTACGTTGTTCGCGGCGGCCCATCATTATCAGCAGCAACAATTGGCAGCTTCGAGTTCACAGCAGAGTCCACCACCTCCGGGTCCGGCTGCACCGAGGCCGATTTATCCATCGGCTCTTGCGCTCGCCCATCATCGTTTCTCCCCGTATCCAACCTCGGCGATCAGAAAACCATCGACGCCTGCGAGCGCCTCGCCTAGCGCCTCGAGAAGAGCCACACCGTCGCCTACCGACAGCCTCTATCGAGAAGCCCAAGATCTCTCGCCCTCGTAGTCGCTGTGGTGACCATCGAATCGCGATCGATCCGATCGATCGCGCTTTTATCCTCGTCCCTGCGTTACGTCGCAATAACGAAGTTCCCGAGCGTTAACTTCGCGTTATATTTACCCGGTGAGACACATATTTTTTCATACATTCCCGCGACATCAGTTTTATTCGTTTCTCCACCGCGAGACTTGGTTCGTTTTATTTCCTCGAAAGATCTCGCGAGTAGGGAAATCGAAAGGTTCGTTTTATCGTGACTCGGAGAACGGTGCTTTTCGCTCCGTTGTTTCTTGTTTTCGTTTTGTTTTTTATTTCTATTTTTTATTTCAAATTAAATATCGCAACCGCTGCGAAGGATTTACTTCCAAAGTAAGGTATCGCCGCTTCGCGATGAAAATTCGAACGTCAGTTTTTTTGTTTTTGCCATTTCCAGCACATATCTCGAGCGGGTGAAAAATTTGGACCCTTTACACACGGAAATAAGCAAATTTTGAATATGTGTAACAAAGATTCAGCTCGGCTTGCGTACACGAAAGAAATTCTTTTTCTTTCTCGTCGCCTCGTTCTTTCCTTCGTGTACGCTTTTAATCGGGTTCCACTTTGTATATATAATTGTATTCATGAACAACGGGTTAAATCTCCTTTCTATTGTAACATAATAATCTATATTATATATGGATGTGGATATCTATATATATACATATATATATATATATATCCATTGCATAATTATACTTATTGTTATCGTTATTTATGATTTCACCGCCCTCTGTTTATCGCTCGGAAACGCAGCGATCGTGCGAGCGAATAGAATGTTGTTTTTTTTTCTTTCACGTCGATTTTCACGACACACGAATCTCTGAGTTTTAATCGACGGGGAGAGGAAAGACGTTGGCAAGGCGTGACACGAATCGCCGGTGGGACGATCGGTTCGGTTCGTGAAGATCGAGTACTACTAGCGCGTATGAAGAGTTATCGTACCGTTACGACGAAAAAGAAAAGAGAAGGAGCATCGCTTGTTATTTCGTTTTTTTCTATTCTCTTTTCGTTCGTTAATCCTTTGTCGGAAAGCGCGTTACAAAGAGCCCCGAATCGCTGTGCAAGCTGTGTTCTGTCCCCGGGCCTGCCCACCAAATGTAAATAAAATTGAAAGAAAAAAAGAAACACGATCCTAAATAAAAGTGAAAAAGAAATTTTGCATCGTTGAATCTCCCAATTTCCACGAACTATTTTTTTTTTTTGAGTTACCGTCACAGGAGAACTTCCGGTTTCCGTCGATCATGAGTTTCCATGGCAACGCTTCGTTTTCTATTCGTTTATTTCCGGTTTTCCGTTGTTGTTCTTTCGCTGCCATTTTTTTTTCGATATTCAATGTTTTTCAATCGTTCCGTCGCAATCAATAATTTTTTCAATTACTTCGAAAATCCTGTATTTGCAAGAAATTGCAAGAAAATTCCTGTATTTGTTTATTGAACGACTACAAAATCGCGTCAGTTTCCCCGTGCCTTCTTGGGAGTTCAAGAGGTTAAAGGGAAATTGTCGAAAATGGGGATACAAGGAATAGTGATGGACAGAGTTGGGTGCCCACGGGACGTTCGAGTTGAGCGGTCACCCATCGAAGTATCGAGTGAAGAGAACGATGCTTGACACGCGAATCGAGCTGGCGTCCACTACTACTGTCAGCCCCGTTCGTCTTGCTCGTTAATTTTCTTTTTCCGTTTCTTTCGTTCGTTGGTTCGTTTTTTTTTTCCTTGTTCGATTCGCTCGTTCGCCGGGAAGCGTACGCCAGAGCATACCGATCAGAGTACACGCCAGTCTGTGCAAATGTTGGCGCAACAATTTGGTTCACCGGCCACGGGTGAGAGGCAACGTCGGGGAGGAGAACCGGAGAATCACGCGATCCGCGAAAGCGGACCGGACTCGATCGAACGATTCGCGGAATCAACGAATCGCTGAATTCTCTTCGTTGATGGTGACGGGACCGCACACGGCTCAACGATTTCTCGTGTGGGTGGATCGCAAATACACTTATTTCTTAAATATACACGAACACAGATATAAATATATATATATATATCGAAGTATATACGGAAACACGTAGCTGGAGGAAGAGGCCATGCACTTCCGGTATATCGTGAGCGAGGTGAACGCTTCGACGATTTTCTCAGACCGCTCCGGATCCTCCTGTACTTCTGTACACTCCATCGATAGTTGCTTATTATTCCTTTATCAATCGAGGCTGCGTCGTTCCGATCGCGAATTATTTACAATTTTTCGTTTCTTTTTTTTTTCATTCGTTCGTTCCAGTTATTCGTTTCTCAAGCTTTGATGTTTTTACATTATTAAAACGCGAATCGCCTGGATTAACAATCGATGCACTGGTGTTTCAGTTTGTGGTTCGATACACCATCGCGTATCGGCTTGACGTACGTCACGTTGTACGCTCGAGTTACGTGCCTTTTGTATCGGGTCGTTGATACAAGTTGATTAGTTGGAGTGTTTTTTTTTTTCGACTCGTTCGACGATTGAGAGGGCTTTTATGATAGATGTGGAAAATCGATACACCCTTGAGATTCGTCGAGACTTCCGGTGAGGTAGAGTCAAAAGTGAAGGTCAAACAGGAACGACGCATTGAGAAAAACCTTTGAAATGTTTTCCTCGACGTTTCTTTTCTTTTAAAGCTTCAATACGTATTAATATTTGAAATTCTGATTTTATTTTGGTTTCATGTGAAGCTTCAAGTCTCAGATTCAAAAAGGCGTTTGATTTTTCGATTTCATATAAGCAGAATGGCAGAAATCATGGCAGCAGTGGAGCACCTCTTTTTTTTTATACGTTTTTCTGTTGGTCCGTGTATTCGAGTCGTTTATATTTAATATATGAATTTTACAAAATTCATAAAGTCCGTTTAAATGTTTATGAAAATGGTGATAAATATTCGGAAGTGAAACTCTGGCTAAAAAGCGTAAAACCAAACAAACTCAAGCAAAGCCGAACAAACGCAAAAAATCGGCTCAATTCTGATATGAGTTACACTTCCGAATATTTACCAAAATGTTGTATAATTTATAAATTATTTTATTTCAACGGTTCGTCAAAAACAAAAATTCCCCCGAAAAGCATTAAAAAAAAAAAAAATAGCGTTCGTACCAAAAGAAGTCTTTAACGTCCACAGAACAAAGGCTATTATTTCTGGATACAATTATTATTATACGTGATTAGAAAATTTTCACTAATTTTGGAAAACTGGTGTTTTTCCAAATAGTCTTACATGAGATTTTCAACCAATAGTAATAAAAAGGGGGATTCGTTCTCCCGTGACGAACGGACGGACACGAAGGAATTATAAGGGTTTCGAATTATAAGCGGAGGAATCCTAAAGACGCGGGCAGGAAGGAAACACGTTCGCGAGGACGTTTCGAACGTACACGGACAGTTTACCGACAGAAGAACGCCGCAAGCATCCTCGCGCCAATTACGTTTACGCCCCGATGGCGTGTTCCTCCCCTTCCCCCTTCCCCTCCCCGACGCGACGAAACTTCGGGTTTCGTGTTGCGTTGAAACGTGGCACACATGCGAATACAAACATTTCGTACGCCCCGACGTACCGCGGAGGAAAATTAGCGCGGCGTCGACGCAAATATATCGAAGACGAGAGACACGAATTCATCGTCCACGCACACACACGGACACACGGAGGGACTTAGTTTCGCACATCCCACGAAACGCCAACGAGAATTTTCCCATCCTCAATGAAAATTTTCCCATCCTGGCGCGATTCTCCGCGAAAACGGAGTTCTCGAATACGCGTCTATTTCCAATCCGTTACGATGAAACCTTTCCCCCGCCTTTTCTTTTTCTCTGGAAACAAATTTCAGCACGATATGATTTTATAATAATCAATATTGAATATTTCGAGTTATTATCGCCGTTTAGTAACCAGCGGATTGGAACAAATCATTCGTGCAGATTAGATTTCCAACAACGAAAATATTAATGGTAAACTTCGGGCTGGTAGATTTTTTGTGTCAATTTATTCAACACAAGCATATTCAAAGGATTTATATTTTTTTTTTACGAGCTAATGATTCTAGACTACGGAATCGAGTTCATTGATTTTCCACCCAAACAAACCCAAACAAGTTTTTCCACCCAAACAAACCCAAACAAACGCACTACATGATAATTTGTAATTTCTCATCACCAACTTTTTCACCGGAAATCATGAGTCGTAGGGTAACCACGAGACGATAACGGTCGCTTCCTTTTTGTTGAATTTTTCGATAATCTAATGCAATTGATAAAAGGATACGATTGCGAAACAGCAAAAGAGTGATTTCAGTAAATTTTTATCGTAACCACTATCATAACCGCTAACAGGTAGTCATCAAGTATCCTATCGACAAATTGTTCAGTTCGTACAAACGTTGGTCTTCGAGCAGCTCGAGGATGGTAAGGAAAGAACAGCGAGAGCTTTTTAGGTGCGGTGGTAACATCGTAAAATGGCAAATCGACGAAGGACAGAAGACTGGACGAAAAGAAAGGGAGAGGAAAAAGAGTGTGGCGACGTACGATAGTCGAGTGGGCATTATGGAGGGCGAGAGCTTGGTGAGGAAAGAGGGTGGTAAAAAGGGTCTCCTCAGTAGTAAGAGTGGGATCGGGAGATTCATTCCGGACTTGGGAATTAAGTAGCGGCGTTTTAATGCGGAATGAAGGCATTATAAAGCCATTAGGATGAAAGAGTAAGAGAGAGAGAGAGAGAAACGAACGAGAGGAAGATCCCTGGCGCAAGGTATTCACGAGTATCTTCAGTGTCGGTCTTCAACACGCGTAACACGAAATACAGACCGGTATCAGTGTACACGTACGTAGCGCACGCTGTTTTGCACTTGCGTGCCAATGTGCATCAACTCTCTTTATTTGAATACACAAAACATTAACGGCTCTTGGCTCGGCCCCGAAGGACGAGAGGGGTAGATATAATACGTGGGCAGGTGAGAGAGGGACGCAAAACCCGGGAGGATGAGGAGACAAAAAAATGTGAGGAACAACGCGAGCTCGCGCGTGAGAGAGTAGAAACAAACGATCGAGAGTGAAAGAGAAGCTTCGCGATAAAAGGGGAATAAAACTTTAGACAGAGAGCGAGAGAGAGAGAGAGGTCACATTGAGTGACGCGAGTCTTGCGAAGAGCGAACATTTTTTTTTCCACGTGCTCGAAACGCGAGAAGTTTTGCTCGAGAAATGAAAGACGAAGAGAAAGAGAGAGAGAGAGGGAGAAAGGGAGGGGCGTGGAGGGGGGATAGTCAGAGCCTCTCTGGATGTTTATAAATATGCGAAGGGGAGGGAGAACTGTGAGAGACTCTCCCGTCAAGCCTAATAACAACTTGGTTAAGTGATGTGCGCTCGGAGCGCGCCGAGAGGGCCTGAAAGACGAGAGAACGATTGGGAGGCAAGGGAAATGCACCTCCGAAGCTCTCTACCGCTCGATGCTCATCCAGCGTGTCTGTTAAATCGTTAATTACCCCGCTGGTAGGGAGGGGCCCCTATAGATGCACATCGGGGAGACAAGAGACCCGGACGGAACGCAAAAAAGAGGATCCTAAAGGGTGTCGTTTCGTGAAAGATGGAGATAACAGAGAGAGAGAGAGAGAGAGAGAGAGAGAGAGTGTAGAAAATGAAGGAGCAAGAAAGAAGTGACGAGGAGAGAGACTACTTATAATAATATTGGCAATGCGAGAAAGAACTAAATCCACAGAAAGATGGATGATCCCTTTTTCTGCATCTAAATCGAAAGAACGAAATATTTGTCGTGTGCAGGCGCAATCGAGGCTTTGCGTCGCCGTAATATCTCTCTCTCTCTCTCTTTCTCTTATTATCTGTCACATTTTTTAATTATAGTCCCTACCTGGACAGTTTCTTTACGACAATCTTTCTTCTGATGCTTTTGGGAAAATGGTCTTCCGAAATGGCATTGCACGTTCTTTCATTCACAGTTGTCAAATAGATCTTGAGAAATTGTCACTTGTATCATTAAAGAATACTTAAAAGCCATGATTTTTTTTTAGCAATTATGGTAACGGAAGATAATATAATTGTAACTTTTGTTTATAATGTTTATAAGATTTATTATTTTTAAATATAATAAATAATAATACAATTCTCAATATAACAATAAATATCATAATTTATAATATTTACTGAATTATTATTATTATTATATTTATTATTATAAAATTGAATTGAATAATAAATATTATTATATTATTTATAATATTTATTATTCAGTTCAAGTTTTATTCCGCTGTGTAAGTTTCGTTATCAAGGTGTCATTGAGTCCTTCAGTTCCTAATTTCTCTGTGTTTCACCTTATCGCAAAATTTTTTGTTTATTTGTGTGATATTTTTTACGGGCTCGCATTTGCCGCATTTTGCGGCCGCGGTATAATAAATTCCACCTATCCAACTCTCCTTCTCTCTCTAAGTGGATGCAAAAATGACGCCGAACCGCCCACTTCCGGTCGTCGCCGAGAGCTCTCCCGCTCGGCGGTTGTCCTCGCGGGATGGTACTTTCGCACCAGTAGTCGTCGGCCCTTCCGGTCGGGCTCTTTGCGTTTCATTACTAAAGCCTGTTTATTGGGATATCATAATCCAAAGTAGCTCGAATCAGCCGCTGAAATTTTTACGCCCTCTCGTCAAATCACTTAATCACTGAATCGCCTAATTTCAACTGGTCTGATTGTCCGTCGTTTTCCAAGCCCGCCAATTCGCAACTCCGAAAATTCGTTATGAATATTTGATCTTATTTTTTAAATTTCGCATCACCGTCATTCAAAAAATGTTTTAATTTTTGTTTCGACTGAAAAAAGTCACGAGTAAAAACGTTTTTGTCATTTAAACATTTTCGTCGTCCCATAAATAATTAAAAAAAAAAAAAATGATACCAAAAAAATAAAAATAAAGATTCAAAGGTCCCAGCGATTTGTAAAGATGCGAAAACTCGTACGTGACGTTTCGAAAACCGATTTTCATATTTGGCGTGGGCAATAACAAAAAAGTAAAAAAGAAATATTTAAAAAATTGAAGATATAAAGGTCAACGTCAATTTGCAACGACGGGAATTTCGACATCATTGACAGGGACGAGCGAGGAGGACGTTAGGATCAGCAGTCGACAGAAGCTGGTATCTAAAGCTCACAGAGCTCTCTCGGAACGATCGTCGCTATTAACGGTAGAAGGGAGTGTACATAATATCGCGGGTCCATGGCTCCCATTACTCTATGGTTATGTGCACGTAAAGACTTTGTAGACATACCTGAAATACGGAGTTGCGAACAGTCATCAGGAATTGTGCTGCGGCATGCAAGCAGCTTGGAAAATGCGAGCTCTCTTTACAAATACACACACACACACACACACACACACATATTTAAACACGCCTATAGTGGTTCCCTGCGCATAGTATTATTTACCCCCATCTCTCTCCGTCCGTCCTCCTCCTCCTCCTCCTCCTCTTTCGCTTCTCTTCCTCTGCTCTTCTCGCACGGCTAATTTGCCGTAATACGTAATTTGCCTGAACGAAGGTACGCATTGGAAGTATATATTCGTATAAGTGTGGAAACCGCGTATATCGTATAGTTGGAACCTGGATACGTGCTCGGGGCGCGTTGCGGACGTCTCTCGTATTGCGTGCAGGCTACCTTTATATATGTATGTATATGGATTTTTGCCTACTTATGTAGACACATGCACGCGCACGCAAACTCGGGGACAATGAGCCGTGGTCAACGTCGTTCCTCGTTCAATCTATCTCTCCCTCTCTCGCTCGAGGTTTTCTCTCTAGTCCCCTCGCCTAGGCGAGCATTAATTATGCCTGCTTCACAGGTGCCAACAACTCGATTATCAGCCACGATCCGATCAGATCCCGCGCTGAGATTGCCCGAACGCTCACGCGCGAGTGTGAGATACCTCTCTCCCTACCTCTATCTTTCTCTTCTACTCTGCGTTTGTATCCTCTCGCTTTGTCGCGCGAATACGCGTATTTGCGCTTGCTACGTACCAAAGATAGCAAATATTAGGCTTCGTAAAAAGAAATCCATTATTTTTCCAATAGATTACTTTTGTTATCCGTATCTCTCGTAAAAGTTCGTTCGGGTTACAGTAGATGACGTTGGAAAAATGAGGTTCTCGTACTGAACAAACTTTGGCGACGGTTTTGTGATTGGTTCGTTCCAGAATATAATCGATGTGTTTTTACTACACCTAATATCAGGTATTGAGTCGTCCCAGTTTTATAACTACGTTTTTGTTATTGGTTGACTGTCGACAATAGTGGATTTCTTTTTACTTTGCCTAATATCAGCCACTGAATCGTTCCAGTTTTAAAACCGTGGCAATGGTTAAAAGGAATATGCAAATTTGAAGAACATCGAGTTCGGGACTTTGAATCCTCTATTGTTTTACTTATTTTTGTGAACTGATTCGTTTCTTTCGTTACAGCTTCGGGCTAAAATGGTCGGCCAACGTTTCATCGATTTCGCGATTTTTTCAGGCTGCCAACGCGCGTCGGTGTGTATGAGGTTTTTTTTTCCATCGAGGAAATCAGGAGAGATTCGAGGGGCGTCGTCGTCGCCGAAGGGCGAGAAAAATAAATTTACGCCGAATAAAATGGCCGCTTCGGGTCTCCCTTGAGAGGGTGGAGATAGAGAGGAGGAGGACGCGCGGAGAACAACGTCGACGACGACTAGCGAGAGTATCGATTTGGCCGGCGCTCGCAAACCTCTACCCCGTCAACCCTCTCCTCGTGAAATTCTCGACTATGCATTTATGTACGTACCGGAAACCGGTGGAAAAGCATTTCCGTCTGAGAGATATAAATTTCGAAATTTAGTGTTTACCCTCGACTATGGTGAAATTGCGTTGCGATCTGTTTGTCGATTCGACTCACTCCGGATAAACCTATTCGGCATTTATAATTTTTTTTTTTGATCCACGTTTACTTAAAAAATTTATCAAAAGCAATCTTGATAATCGACTCGATAAAAAGAATCTGCTGCTTCCAGTAGAGAACCAGCAATTGCGTCTTGAATTCAGCAAAGTTCATTTTAGGGATTGATTTTTTAATATTAATATTCGGTCCAATGATAATCGATTTTTTTTATTACAAAAATATTTATATAAACGTACAAGGAAATAGCCGAATTATTATGTTTGGGCGATTACCGATCCATCGAATCGTTAAATACGTAAATAATTAAAAACTTATCAACAATACAATAATTTTCAACTCTGATTTGCTACCAATAATAAATCTGAACCTTTCGAAATAATAATTATAATCTGTTCAATAAAATAGTGAGATAAATGATCGAATATAATTCTTTCATTACAGTACTTAGTCAATTTATTATAAAACTTCTTTCGGGTATCAATTGATAGAAGAGCGAAATAAAAGTTATTGAAATTAAAACTAAATTTAGCAAGGTAACAATATTCTTTTTTTTTACGTTTGGCTTGCGTGTCGCTCGGAATTCTTTTCCCGAAAGTGTGCGATCCCTCGACACATGGAATATTCTATACAATTTCTTGTAGTTGTAAATATATACTGAATGTTATCTATTGATGCAGGAAATATGTGCTGTGGCAGAGAACGCGTCCGAATTCGTAAGTACCTCACGTACGTTATGCACGTATATATTTCGTTACGTATGTACGTATATATTTATCATATACAGCTTTGGCCAAAAGTATTAGACGTAAAGAAAATCTCGAATGAATTTACCCAACGTCGTTTTGAAAAGAACAGACCCAGCTTCGCTTTACTTTTTTATTTTCGTTTTTTTCATTCATTTTTGTAGCCGATACGTCATTTTGGAAAAGCCGATTTTTTCCCGGACTTTCGCACTTTGTAAAATCGCATGCTGGACTCTGAAAAGTAGCGATGTCACCGTTTAGATACTCGATCATTAAAAAGTACATTATTAGTTTTAGTTTCGAAAAAGAAAATGCTATTTTTTGCCGATTTATGAGTGCTTCTTGAAAAAAGCAGGTTTCCGAAAAGTCAGAAAATTATATTTTGTGATTTCAATAAATCAGTCAATAAATTAGAAAAAGTCGATAAACGAGGTTTTTATTTTTCTATTTTTTGGATCGTTGATTTTAATTTCGTTTTGCCAATTATTATTCGTTAATAGTTAATTTTTAAAATTTTTTTTCGTCGACTATTAATCAAAAAAAGCGACGGAATAAAATTTTGAAAAAAAGCCTAAAAACAAAAAAGAATCGGTGATTAATATTTTTGTCCAAAGCTGTATATCTATATAGAAGATACGCATTCCACGTTCTCATTTACAGCACGTATTAATTGATCGAATTAATTTGCGAAAGCGAGTGGCCTCTCGTTCCCGGTTCGCGCAGAATCGTAAATTCGGGGGAGCGCGCCCGGGCAATCACAAATAATTCGCAGTATCCGTGCATGTTAATGCAACATATTCGGTCCATCCAGAGAATACGATTTAAATATCGAGAGGGCAAATTTCGTTATTGCGACAAATTCGCGGTTGGACAGTTTAGCACGGTAGATGTCGCTGATCTTCATTTTACTCTGTTGCGCGAGTGATCATTGCTCGCTGGCTGGGTGGAAAGTTGGTCCGGATATTAATATTTTTTACAGTACGCCAACTGATTTCCCGGGAGTTAATTTTTGGAAATCATTGACTCAAAAAATTTGTTTCGTGAATTAATGAAACAACTACGAAACACAACGATTCAGGTACGTGAATGTGTAAATTTGTTCGTATACGATTGAAGAGGGAACAGTCCGAAGCTCTCGGGTTTCGCCCTTCTAAAAACCATTCCGAACGTTATCCAAGACACGAATGAACCGAGAGAGTCAGAAAGTGTGAGGGAGAGAAAGAGCGTTCTCAGGAACTACTCGGCGTCGTTCCAAAGCTCCTCGAATATCGCGTAAGTCCGATCTAACGAGGCAACCAACCCCCTACAGCCGAGTCTACGCCGATCTCGCACACACGATATCCTTCTCAACAGCTCATCTCCCTTTCTTCTCTCGCGAGATTCTCGTTTGTCATCGTTCCCTAGGCCTCTCCTTTTCTTTCAATCCCGGAGTCGTATTTTTTTCTTTCCACCAGCAACAAAGGGATGCGTCTTTGTCAATGTCGAAGAGAACTTCGTTGCAATTTATCGCTTGTAAGCCGCAACGATAATACTGATTTCTTGGTGCATCGACGGTTGAAAATCTGCGAAAGTAAATCGGAGAAAACCTTTGAAAAATACACGAATCGAGGTTCCATGAAATACCGATGTGGACCCAAATCAGAAACATCTTCGTTAATCGTGTTCTGATTCCAAAACAATATTCTTTTTTTTGCTAATTTTAATTGAAATAAATATCATTTCTGAAACAATATATTGATTTTCATTGCAGTTTTGCATTACAATATTTTACAAAAATGGGAAATACTTTTTTATATATTTTTCCTAAATACTATTTGAAAAGAGAGTTCGCGTTTTCACACGAAGCTCGTTTTCTCTGCTTATTAATTATGACGGATGTATCGGAATTTACGACTCACTCGACAGTTGCTTCCTGGGTATAATGATCTTGTGAAAATATCAAATGGCTGATCATTTCATGGCGCAATAGGTACTCCTTGCGAATATGCTACTGGTAAGTGAGACATGTGAGATTATTGTGATGAAGAGATAGACTCTAGGTAGAAGAAGAGGATGGCCTGTCACCTCAACACGAGAGTCAGAGAGAGAGAGAGAGAGAGAGAGAGAGAGACAGAGAAAGTAGGATTGACAAAATGATTGATTGATTGCTAATGTATTTCTTGGTCTGGCGCATAAGAACCCAGTAACTTCGAAAATGATGGTTTAGACATTATCGCAATTAGCTCAAAAAATGACACTATGCAATTAAATATTATTAATAGCAAGTTAATTTACTTGCCAATAATGGAAAACGCTACTGTTAATCAGCGTGAACAGAACTCTAATAATGCCGTTTGAATTTTAAACGCGAAATATAAAGGAAACGGAAGTCGTATAGATCACCTATGAAGAAATATGCGTTTCGAAGGGGTTATTGAATGACGATGTTGGTCTTTATTAAGGGAATGACGAACACGTTCCCATCCACTTTGTGGTATTTTTTGGACATGCTGGAAAAATGTTTTGCACTTTCGGTAAAAACTCGGGCATATTCGTAATCAGCGGAAAATTTCCGATCAAATACACCCTTTTAATACTTAAAAAACGGAAAAAAAATTTTTCGGCCTCCCAGGCCCATTTTGCCGGAATCTCAAAAATCACGATATTTCAAAAGGCCGTAGAGCAAGCCCCTTCTGAGCTATGGGGTTTCATTTGGTGGGTCTGGAAAAGGTTTTTGCCTAACTTAAATAATGGCGTTGGATTCGTATCGATAGCTCTCATAGTTTTCCCAGAATGTCCACTTGAAAAATGGCAAAAAAAGAGGCAAAGGGGTATGGTATGTATGGAAAAATTTGCAAAAATCGATGGTCCGACTTTGAAATTCTGCCAAAAATCGAAAAATCATCGGACAATAATGATTAAAAAAGAATTTTGAAGGGAAAATCATACCGAAGAGACTGAGCGCAAAGTGGAGTACCAAATCCCAAAGGAAAAAAAGTTATCGACGATTTGGTGAAAAAATGTATTCTGCCCGAAAATCGAAAAAATTTTTTGATTTTTAATATTTTTTTAATAGGTCCTTTACGATGTAATTTGATCCCCTGAACACGAATCTGCAATTAATTTCCCCGAAAACCAAAAATTTCTATGGAAAAATCGTAAAAAACACTTTAAAACACGTTTTTCTTTGCTTCATTCTATGCTTTCGACAAAAATTTTATGATATTCGTAATCAGCATAAAATTTTCGATCAAATAGACCCTTTTAAGAGTTCAAAAATGGAAACCAAACGAAAAAAGACGTCAGAAAAATAGTCTACAAAAGGTTATTCGCATTTTCCCAGTCTAATTTTCCACTTTCGGCAAAAACTCGGGCATATTCGTAATCAGCGGAAAATT